>JAWWMK010000022.1:1802020-1815903 GCA_035047105.1 Galeopsomyia nigrocyanea | reverse complement strand
CACACACACACACACACACACACACACACACACACACACACACACACACACACACACACACACACACACACAGACGCGCAGACATCACGAAAAAATTTTATATTTCGATTCTACGTAATACCTGGTACAAAGATATATCAAAAAATCAAGAACGAAAAATTTCACAAAAACAAAGCTTCCTCTTCAAGGAAGCAAAAAGCGCATCGCTATACACACGCACACACACAGAGAGAGAGAGAGAGAGAGAGAGAGAGAGAGAGAGAGAGTCCCAAAGGCTCTTTTGCCGAAGGAAAAACACGTGTCTCCGTAGCAGTAGCAGCAGCAGCATCATCGCAAAGAGCAAGAAAGCTTGACAGGCCTCGACTCCCTCGCGGTAGCAGCAGACACCCACACAGAGTAGTCGCTCTCTCTCTCTCTCTCTCTCTCTCACTGTCGGGTCGCGTCTTATCGCGACTTCCTCGCGCCTTCCTCCCCTCCGAAAAGCCAGTGTGACGCGCCGTGGGCGCGCTCAGCCAGAAACCGACGATAAGGTTTCCCGTCGCTCGTTCCGCTCACCCCCCTCCCCCCTCCAAACCCATCCTCCCCCTTCTGCATCCACCTATCTCATCTTCTCGTTTTCTCTTTGCCAGTTAGCTCTCTCGCTCTCCTCCTCCTCCTTCTTTTATCTTGGGCTCGCTTTTTCACTCGCGCCTACATACGTTTCTCTTCTCAGCCTCCTTTTTTCTTCCAATCATCCCCCTCCGAAGTTTCTTTTTTGCCGACGTCTTGGCTATTTTGAATTTTTTTTTTTCGGCTGACGAACCAGATAGTCGAGTCGTCAACGTCGTGGGGTCAGATGCTTCTTTTTTCTTCTTTTTTCGAGGTCGAATCCGCGTGTATATAGAGCGCAAGCGGATTTATCGGTTGTTGGGCGTTAAATACAGCGTTAAATTCAGGAATTTCGTGCACGCTCGAGTGCGAACACTCGGCTGTAAGAAATTGTTTTTGATAATACCAAGTTCATTCCGATTATGAAGATTACAATAAAAATTTCAGTAATCAACAACCTTCACTTTTTTTTATCTCAATTTCACGATATTATCGATAAACTAAACATTCGCCTCTCTTTGCTTTCAGTAGCCGAGCTCGAGGGTGGCGCGCACTCGGACGAGACGAATAGTGGTGGCGACAACAGCAACGCCGGCAGCGTGTCCGGCGGCACGGACGACGACCAGGCGCGATTGCGCCTCAAGCGCAAATTGCAGCGCAATCGCACGAGTTTCAGCAACGAGCAGATCGACGCGCTCGAGAAAGAATTCGAGCGCACTCACTATCCGGATGTGTTCGCTAGGGAGCGGCTTGCCGGTAAAATCGGCCTGCCCGAGGCTAGGATACAGGTAATTATATATTACGATAATTATATATACTATATAGTTGCTATTAATATATATTTTACTTAGTCTTTTACACTACTTGCCTGCTCTTGATCACCACTTGATTCCTTAGAACCTTATATTATAGCTGCTGACTGGTATGCGAGAACTATATACCTTAATTTGTTAGTTAATTGGTATTAGATCATAATATAGTGCATATAATATACTTTTTGTTATATTGATTAGATGATTCTAGCAAAACGAAATCTTGGCAAATAGACATTATACTTTGTCCCCGAAGTATTTATTGCTTGATAATTCGAACGTACAAACGATAATCAACTAGACTTTTTGCAGCAAAATATTGTCATGTAGATCAATTAAAACCCTGCAATTACGTACTGTTCACTTGCATTAATGCATACCTAATTACCAGCTAATTTCTGAACCTCCCAAAAATTCCGCTTAATTTCCCATTGCCTTGACAATCCCACTACTATTTTCTCTCTCCGTATCATCGATGTGTAGCATAGTGATTGACCAAGCATTTCGTCTCTCTGTCTCGTCCACAATAAACTCAGGTCTGGTTTTCGAATCGGCGCGCAAAGTGGCGTCGCGAAGAGAAGCTACGCACGCAACGCAGGGACAATCCGCAACAGTCGCAGCAACAGCAACAACAGCAGCAACAACAGCAGCAGCAACAACAACAGCACGGTGTACCATTGGGTCATCCGACCCCACCACCGTCCTCTGGTATACTCGGTGGACAACCACCACAAGCGCCCTCGCCGCCAAGGATACATCACGGATTCGCACCGTCAGTTTATCCGGGCATTCCCAGTATGCCGGACTCGTATAGGTGAGTGTTTTTTTTTCGATTCAGTAGTTCGAGTCGAGTTTGGTCAGACGCGGGTGAGAAAGTAAAATGTTATTATAATTTCCAGCTCGATGACGTCGATGCCGTCGTTCGCAATGTCTGGCGGTGGTGGTGGCAACAATAACAACAACAACACGGAAGCGAACGGTCAGCAGCAGCAGCAGCAACAGCAGCAGCACCAACAGCACCAACCGCACGGCGCCTCGATGTCGCCGATGTCGTCGCTATCGTCGGGCGGCGGCAACGTGGCGTCCAATCCGAGTCCCTCGGGAATGAGCCCGATGGGCATGACCGTCGGTATGAGCGTGGGCCCGTCGCCAGGACCGGCGTGTCTGCAGCAGCGCGACAACGGCTACTCGTGCGCCGTCGGCGTCGGTCGCGCCACCGGCTACGAGCCACTCCATCTCGGCTACGGCACGCGACCGTCGTGCAGTCCCACGCAACCCTACCACGCCGCGGCTGCAGCCGCCGCCGCGGCCGGACTCAACCAGTACGGACACCACATGCAGAATCATCATCACCACCATCCGGCCAGCTCGACCGGTGAGTGTCTGCCGCACTCGCTGCACTCGCTGCTTGCCCTCTAGCCCAAGGACCACCACTACCACCACCACGTCGGATACTACCGCTACTGATCTCGCCCGCCCGCGAGCTCGTTAACTCTTCTGCTGTCTCTGTCGAACGACACGCAATACCTCTCGTATCCGAGCTACTGCTACTACCACCACCACCACCACAACCACCGCCGCCGCCGCCGCCATCAGATTGATATATACGCATTTATATTACGCGGCCAAGTTCCACGCAGTCCGTATATTATTATACACCTTGTTGTTGATGTATTCTCGTGTATAAAGCGAACGTAAAAAAAAACTCGAGCGGCGATATATACAGACTCTTCTCCTACTCTCGCTACTACTACTACTACTACTGCATTTGACAAACGGAAAAATAAAGAACCACGTTGTTTTTTTGTGTTGCGGATTCAGTTATTCAGTCCAAATAATAAATCTCAGATATATATACATATATATATATATACTCGTCGATCGACACATGGATGCCAACGATCATTCCTCGGTAATTGGTTCAAGCATACACCTCTTCCGTCGCATTTTATCAATCGCGCGATCGCTTGTTTACTGTGACGTTGAGAATTTTTTTTTTAAGATGCACTATATAACGAGCTGTTTTTCTATTTAATATGTCACAGTAACGCGGCGATATGCGAGTTTTTTTTTTTTTTTTGCAACATGCTTTCCATACTTCTTTTGCACGCCTGATGCTTTAGCAAATTTTGCACTTTGTGAATAATAAAAATAAGAATTTTTGAGATTTTTACTTGTTTTTGGCTATTGGAAATGTTGTTACTCAGATATTCAAAGTTAAAATGTTCAATCTGAAAAGTTAAACTGATAAAAGATTATTCTATACTTTTTTTTTACTTAGCCGAAATTCTAGTAAAAACTAACGAGAAACTGTTTGATTGCAGGCCTAATATCGCCAGGCGTGAGCGTACCGATCGCAGTACCAGGACAACCCGGGCCGGACATGGCAGCGCAATACTGGTCGCCGAGGTTGCAGTGACCGTGGTACTCGACTGCATCGATCATTTCTTAGAAAGAATGAAAAACAGGACAGGCAGCATCACTTTGGTCCAAAGAATTTTACTTTTTGCCTCACTGTTTATCGCAATGTACAGTATATTCGCTTTATTTTAAAGCACAAAAAAAAAGCAATGGAATAATTCCGATTGAGTTTATCGTTTACAATCAGGATCGTAATTGCGACATTCTATTGCATCACGAACGTACTAAATTTCATGAGATCACGGTGCCTTACGTGTTTCAATGGAATTCAATAACTTGAAAATTTTTTTTTTATAAGAAACGTGCTTCGTTTGGTTTTTTGCTTGCTATAGAGTTCTGCACAAAAACGCTGCAATCGTTCTTTTTAGAGAATATCTGACTTACTTATACGCGAACTAAGCATTGAACGATGAAGTATTTCAAATAAAACTGAATTGAAAGTAAAAAAAATATTAAGGCGAAAGTCTTCGACACGTGGTGATTTTTACGATAGGACAGTTTGTGAAAAAATAAATAAATAAATGAATGAGAAATCCCTTTATCGTTAAGGATCCGTCGATTGAGTATTGTACAGTAAAGATAATTTTGATGAGAGAGGCGTAATTGCGTCGGCCAATGTGTATGTAATTTAGTAATTTAGTTAGAAAAAAATTTTTTCGATAGCCACAGCGGCACACGTTGGTACAAATTCCAAGGTTTATCTGTTATCGATATAATTGCGTCTATTGATTGTCGCCGATACTTATTACTTTTGAATTTTTTTTTTTTTTTTGATGGATTCAAATTGAAGAGTGAAGAAAAAGAAACGTAGATTATTATATCGCAAGTGTTAAAAAGTGTAAAAAAATGCGATTCCAATGCTGTATAAATATGGTGAACGTTCGAATGTCATGTATGTATATTACTCAACGGGAAGGAAGTTGCATTACTTTTTTTTTCTTTGAACGATTTTTGTTTATAATAATTTTCTTTGTAATGTTTTTAGTAATGCAACTTTTCTTTAATTATAATTGTTTGCAATCATCACATTCGTCACCTCTATCGATTCATTCCCTTATAATAGTTGCGCATAGAATAATTAAATAAAAAAATAATAATAAAAAAAATAGTTTCTAAGTGGATATTGCCAACCATAATTTATATTCGTGTAACGAATGGAGGTAAAAACCATGGACGTTTGTTAATGTGCATACCGTAAAGATGAAGAAAAGAAAAGTATCGGCAGTCATTTATATATAAATACACATACAAAAAATATATCTATATATAAATATAGTTGATGCTAATCCCTAGCATTATACTGAGATCGACTTTTAATTTACACCCGGTGCAAGTTTAACGTATAAGGATAAAGAGAATAAAATTAAAAAAAAAAGAATATGTATAATATGGTGAAAAGACAATTGTGATTTCTTCTTAGGCCAAGTATATATATGATTTCCGCGTACGATTATACAATCAAAATAAATTAGTGTAATTAACCCGCAAATCCAAAGATTCTTTTTTGTCCTTCTGCACCATGCTTATATATAAATGCGTTATCTTATTTGTTGTATTGTAGTGTTATAAATAAGTGAAGGGGAAACAAAAAAAAACTAAACACAGTTTATAATTTGAAAATGTAACAATAATATATCCATTTTATTATCGATTTGTATGTACATGTTATTATTTAAGAATACACGGCTATTATGACTTTAAAAGTTTCTCTTGATTTATCATAATCTCTTTGCAAAAATCGTTTAGAAACGGTGGAAAAGCCACATACTTAATTAAAATAGAGTATTTATAATACATCATTATTCTTTTTTTTCTTTATCCCTAATTCTATTGGTAGTTGGATCAAAGCTGTTTTGACAGTTAATTGAAATTTGTTAGACAAATCAATCTGCATAATTAATTACCTATACTTATAATTTGATCTTAAATACTGACTATAAAATAAATAACAGTTATTGCTTTACATTGACATTATTTTCAGACAAGAGATATACTAAAATAGAAATTGTTTTTTTTTTCTTCATTCGGTACATATATAGATCATAATATAGTTATCGTTATAGAAAAAATTTGCAAGGACAAGTCAACAATGAAATAAATAGCTCGAATGTTCAACGTGGATTGCACACTACTCGAAGCAAACAAACAGCTGCAAAATAAGTCAAGTTTCGTCAAACGATTCTATAGTACACTGCATCTAAAACCGCGCAGTTTTCTTTCAGGTAAAAAGATAATGAGATCTAAATGCAAGAAAAAAAGGGGTCGATAAAACCCATCCGAAAGTTTGTAATGGCACAACGGTTCTGTGTCCGCACAACAACACTGATCAATTGCACTTGGAAGAGTCGAGATCGTCGGTGAGCAAGGCGTCGATGTCCTTGAGAATGTCGTCGGAGACCGGAGACATTAGTTCGCTCGCTGGGATGTGATCGAGGACTGGCGAGATGATGGATTTGGCGTCGTCGGTGCTACTGTCGCAGATCCTCACCTGAACGGCCTTCTTGTTCGTCGTCAGGTCGAGATCTAGCCTCAGTTTGTCGCTCTTTGCTTGAGTAGTTTCTTGATAATCAGGCTGCTCGGATTCTATCGTTTCTTTGGAATTGTTCAGCTGTTGCTCGAGCACTTCTGTGACAGCGACGACTCGGTTCCTCTTGAGTTTCACCGGTGGAACGTTGGCTCGCTGTAACCTTGGCCTCTTGACACTTGACTCTTCCGACTGGTCGTCCTCGAAGAAAATTCTCTTCCTCGTGCTAGTAGGCTCTTTGCTAGCGACCTTCAATTCGTCCAATGCTTTCATCGCGACCTTCACCAATCCTTCCTTCTCCCACTTGGATTCAATAACCATTGCCACATCGTCCTCTACTTCCTCCTCCTTGGCTTGTCTTCTTCGTTTGCGAATCTCATCGAGAGTCAATACCTTGAAGTCCATCTGGTCCTCCCATTTGGGATATGTACTAGTGGCGCTGGCTGATCGTTGAAGTTGGCCGCTGGTCGTCCGTTTGATTTTACCACCGCCTTGTGAATTTTCATAGTCGGAATCGTAGGAGTAGAACGCGGCGCTTTCCGCTTGTATCTCTTCCAGCCGAATTTCCTCGTAAGTCTTGCACGACGAGATGCGGCTGCGCTGCTGGTTCTTTGCCGGCGACGGTGTACTTTCTGTGTCGGATTCTGTAAGCATACATGAAGAAATATTTGATGGATTGATTGGCACTTCTCTGGGTATTTTCTTTCTCTCTTGACACTCATCATCATCATCATCATCATGTATCTACACTAGGCAAGTCAAATTAGCTTTAGCAATTTATCCTCTCTTTTATTACGTTTACGACTGACATTGTCTTTCTTTTTTTACTGGGGCTACCGACAAAAAAATCTAAGTGCACGCTCGTCAATCTTGAAGTCTTCTCATTATACTTGGCAACGGGATAAGTAAAAAATTCAACATTGTCTTCATTTGGCAGAATTTTCTTCTTTAAAAAATGAAAAAGCCGTATATACATTACTTTATTAACCTTATCGTTCAAACTACCGAATAAGTAAAAGGCTAACGATAATTAAATTAATCGTAAAAAAAATTAGGAATTGGTGAAAATTTCGTTCAACTTATGAATTAATGTTAATTAAGGATCAGTTGGTAAAAAAATAAAAAGCAAAGTTCAAAGATTAACATTGCGAGGAAAAAAGAAGATTTATGTTTTTATTGCGAATAATCGAATAATTCCTCGTGAATGCTAATCGCAGCTTTGTCAATAGATTTTTTCGAGGCATCGAGTTTATTGAAATTCAAAAGTTTTTCAATCAAATTTGGCGATTTCCATTAGCTTATACATCGATTCATATAATTATGCGCATTAGCGTATTATTTTGCTTTGTTATTTGTATCCAATTTTCCAGGATATTATATAATATATATATATTTATATATATCTATATGCATCTCTTACACAAAAGATATATCAGTTCGTCAAAACTTTCACATTAGCCATTGTATCACTTTTCTAAACTCAAAATTTCCAAATAGAGAATATCGATTTTTTTTATATCAAGTGAAAATTACTATGGAAATTTTTTTTTCATTTTAGAGTACCAGTACGAAATTTCACTGTAACTTTGAAAAATTCAAATAGCTAATATGCAAAGCTCCACAACCTTTTTCTTAACATAAATGTTACGCATGAGACTTGCTACAAATGATAATATGAACGCAAGCTTTTTTTCAATCAAATAAAGAAAGAGCATAATGATTTTACTTTTCCTTTTACGACATCCAATAATTAAATTTTGTTTGCAAGTCTTGCAATTTCTAAAGGCTGGAATAACAATGGCAAGGATAACTTATTTTTGAGAAGATTGGTTCTAAATTGCATTGATAAATGCGAAAGATTCTAAAACAAATGCAAACAGTAGAACGTAAAAAGACACAAAGCAAAAATTGGATTGTTGAATAATTTAATGACCAGTTTAAGATTATTATTTTTTTTAGTTCACTCACTTTGTCATTGAATTTGCATCTTTTTAAATGCGATTTGAGAATTAGTCAGACTAATTAACATTTCATTCCATTTGTTCAAAAGTAAAAATCAGAGTGAAAAGAACATATTTTTCTTGTATATTATCTTTTCAACTTTGATTTGGCCATTAGCAAGCTAAATTTTTCAATATTTTCTTTCCTATTTTTTTTCATTGTATTTACAAATTTATTTCCTTAGTTTTTTCAGTTTTTTTCGCAATACAGTTAATTATTTTTATTGCGATTGCAAAGGTTTCTATTTTTTTTTTCATAAACAGATTCTAAAACAATAAGTGCACCTTTACTTTTATTACCGGTAGAGGAACGATTATATTCCTTTATTTCGCTATTCTTAATATTATTATGTACGCCATGATCAGAATTACATTCTCATTTTTTTCCATCTTATGTTACTATTATTTCAATTCGTTTCGAGACTCCGTTCCGAAAACTCTCATACAATTTAATTCATTAATATGACTAATGGTTAATCAATTCGATAAAATTCTCGATATATCGACTACAGGCCAAAACTCATGTTAGTAATAATATAATTACGTTGAACGAAAGTAATCGCGTTTGCAATTGCTATTTTGTTTTCATTTTTGTACAAAACGTATTGTATTGTAAATGTTATACTCGATATATTTGTTTTTTCTTAATAGAGAAAAAAATATCAGTCTGTCGATAAGAAGAGAATTTTAACGGTCACAAAAAAAAAACTGGAGCTTTTCAATTACGGATGTATGACTGATAATTTAAATACGGGTATAATTTTACAATCTACTCAATCTCGCCGTGCGTTGTTAAACTTACTTCTTTTCTTTCGATTTCTTCATATTCTCAATTAATAAGAAATATACATGATAGATGAAGATATTCTTCAATATAATTGTATACTTAATGCATGATAAATTAATAGTAATAATCCGCGTAATTATCTAACTTCGAGACACGTCGAACTTTTTTCAACCGCAACAAACTTTCAGTTCTGTGATCGACTCTATTATTTTTCCTGTATTTTATGTATAAATACGCAGATTTCTTTATGTAATTAGTATTCGAGTAATAAATATCTATTGTTTCTTGTAATGAATATTTTCGCTTGTAAGTATTTATATTTGTCTATTATTCGTTTTCAGTTTCTTTTATCGAAAAATGATTTGAATTTACTTCACATAATGTTTTTAAACTACTTTTATGCAACTTACAATTACAGCTTTTGAATGAAATACGTCTAGTAAAAATTATTCATTTATAAAATTTTCGCTAAATTCTAGACATTAATCTATTTTAACCCTTTAAAATCAGAGATCACATTCTGAAAAAGGATTGAAACTTTGAAATTCTCATATTTGTGATGGAATAATTCAAAATGAAACGCTGTGATGTTAATGTTTAAGAATACAATGTCACCTTATGTGTTATTACTTTGTTAATGTACTACATGCACTAACATTATGCTACTTAAAATAGCAACAGCAATTTTTTGTCGATTACTTTAAGCAAAATCTATAGAATTATTGCATTTTGTACGTATTCTTCATTTGTAAGCTAAAATGAAAATTTCTTTTCTACACTAGTAAAAGATGTACTCCAATTTTGTCAAGCTTTCGAAAGATTCAATGATATAATTTGTACAAGTGGTATCGTAAATATTATAAATATACTTCAGTGAATCTCACTTTATGTTTTTTTAATTTTAATTAAGATGTTTAACTGATGTTATATTCTACATATAACGTATTTGAAAGTTATGTAGGCCCAATTGGTAGTACATATGAAGCTTGGACTTGATCAATTTTTCAATTTCTCTTAATTATAATGAAAGATTTTTGTTATAAATGGTTTGTAACCATCTCATTTGTAATTTAGCAATTTTCGTACTAGGAGCCAAAACATATGAAGGCATTAATATTTTTTGTTCTAGCACATAAATAATGTGTGAATCAGAAACATTACTTCTGTATCTTAAATCATAATTTTTCTCCATTATCCATCAATTACTATACTATAAATTCTAATGTGAAAATAAGAAGGGTGTTACTTTCATCTACAAGCAGCCACAAAAGTACCAAAAGAAACATAAGTAGAACAAGCATATAGAGTGAATTAAAAAATAAAAAATGAAGAAAAATGACATGATTTAATTGCTTAAGAATTATGTGTTCGTGTTTACATACATGTGTGCACAGCAGCCAATACAGTGGAGTGCAAAATCATAATCGTGCAATAATAAAATTTACTAAATTTCAACAAGAAAGCATAATAAATGTGATGTAACATAACAATTAGAAGGACTAGCGGAGTATAAAAACAAACTGGAAAAAAACAAAAAAGAAAAAAGAAGACCAACAAAGATTGAAGCATCTTGATAAAAATGAGTGTGATGTGTGCTGTGATTTTAGTTGAGCCATGGCTACATCTTGATGTCATAAAAATTTTCTTGCTCCAGTTAATAACCATCAAATATAATTCACAGGCTAATTTCAGCCATATTGTTCCCTGCAAAATTGTTTTGAGATATTCATTGATACGTCAAGTAACTTACACTATATTGCATTACTTCCTCTCCTTTTATTATTTACGAAATTAAAAAGGGAGCAAAAAGAAAACAATTGAAATTTTGGCGGTCACGTTTGTTACATTAATAGACTTGATTTGAAAGAAAATTTTGAAACACTAAACGAAAAATATCAAAAGAAGAGGTAAGCAAACTGTAAAATTCAGCAGTTCTTTAAGCTGAGCTCTGTATTTACAAACCCATTATCTTGAAAAACTTGTTAAAACTAAGTGATGTTTTATAGCGCAATTTTTCTCGAATATAATTGTTTTTTTTTACCAGACAGTTGATCTCACAAGATTGGATGAGTTTGCTTTAGATAAATGTTGCTTCTTATGCTCGTGAGCCTGTATAAAAGGATTTTTTCACTTGTTTTTGCACTCATAGCAAACGTAGGTTGACAATGTTATAAATTGCACATTAGCATTTACACACTAGTTTCTTTTGTAGCTGGATGAGCGGACGATGCATTTTTTTTAGTCAGAATTTCGAGCGAGTAAAAACGAATGTAGTTAATTGAGGAACAGGCGTTTTACACACAGCTACAAATAACTGAACGTAGATGGAGAGAGATTGAGCGCCAAAGTGAGAAACAATGTTAGCCGTCGCACGATGATCCTTGCATTAAAGCACTCGCAATAAGAGTCGCAGCGAGCCGTCATATGTATAATTGGAGTTAGAACCGTCGGTAGGAGGTGAAGCTGACAAAGGGAAAGGGAAACCTCGACGCAGCCGCCTGTGCCTGCGAGGTCGCCTGGGAGACGCTAGAGTACGCGGGTGGGCGCTGCAGTAGTGGCGAGCTCGGCTGCTGCTGCTGACTCGACTGATGATGATGATGGTGGTGGTGGTGATGATGATGGTGAGGCGGCGCGTGCGGCGGTGGCGGCACGTTGTGCAGCAGCGGCGGTGGTGGTCCGGCGGCGAATCGATGATGACACGGCGAGGATTGCGAGCTCACGCGCGTCTGCGTCTGAAGAGGCGGCTGCAGGCTCAGGCTGTTGCTGCTGCAGATGGGAATGGCGTTGGGCTGCTGGGTTTGAGGGGGCGGGGGAGGAAGGTTGAGACTCGTCTGGAGACTAGACGCTAGGGGGAGATGGCTGCCGGGCGCGAGGTAGTGCAAGTTGAAGGACGGCCGCGGGGGCTAGTAAAGCCTCATACCTTCTTCGAAGTTCACGATCAGCGGGTCAACTGCGGGACTGTTGATGAAGCTGCCAGCCTCGCTGCTCCCACGTCCTTGTTCGGCTTCAGTGCTATTTGCGTCGAACTTTACATCTTTTCAAAGCGGAGAACATATTATTAATCGTTTTGCTTACAACATTTATTATTAAATCGTTCAAAATGGCCAACGACATTTTATCAATTTCAAAAAAACAAATATTCAACTGACTTTAAAAAAAAATAGCATTGATGTCGTGCATTTTTGACAGGTCAAAGTAATTCAAATTTTACCTGGACGATTTGACCATTCTTGAGCGACAGGCTTGGCTGGTACTGGAGCAGTCTTCACAGGTTCTATTGGATTGGGTATGTTGCTCCTAGTTTGCCTATGCAGGAAGGGACAGTGTGGCTTCTTGCAACCGGTAGGGAATTTTTCCCAATAACAAGGAATTACTTTTCTATTTTTCTGAAATTTGGAAAACATACGTTTGATATTCAATTTGTGCTGGCACTAACTTTATCATAAAAACAGTCACAAAAAAAACTATATGCCAAATTAAATTAAAACCATTATTCCGATAGCATTGTTTATTTTGCATTAGAAAGAGATCTTTAAAAATAAGTGTATTAACAAAATTCCATTGAGTTATGATCTTACTTTTATTTCCATGTGTCGGAAGTTACAATGCTGATTGAGGCAGTTTCCTTGCTGCCAATAGGAGCAAACAGTTTCGGAACCCAAAGCTGATGCTTCATGTCGATATGGACAGCTATCACCCTATAATAAGTTAAACAAATGAATAATTAGAAAAATTATTTCAAATGGCAGCAGAATTCAATCAAAGATGTAAAAATAGCAGTACCCAAAATGTATTACTGTATTATAACAATTAATTACATTGCTTCATTACATTCTACAAATGTTATAAACAAATTTCCATGTTCCATAAAAAAACTTAAAAATACAAATACAATATGGCCGTCATAACCTCACAAATTGGAAAATACTATTACAAGATTCACATTACTTTCAATATCAATTCGAATTACATAATTGCAGAACTATTTGATCTCCAATAAACGTTAATTACCTTTGTACAAGTTGAATAATAGAAAAAATAACAATCGGTATTCTTGTGGTTCTTCTCCATTTGAAGAAATGTCTTGAACGACGAGTGGTCGTGTTCCGTGCTGGAAACAGAAAATTTCATTTATCAAGCATGTTCTTCTGTTTCAAACGTGAAAAAATTGGCTAATTTGATTAGCGGTAAGAGAGATTATTAGCAGAGTGAAAGAATAGTGCAAAAAAACCGTAGAATAGTAAAAATAAAGCAGTACATATGAAAACGTTACCATCTTATCGAAGGAAACATGATGAGCAAAGCTTTGGGAGTACGCGAGTTGAGCGTGTTTATTGGAAAAGGATAATAACTTGGGAGAAGCTAGCAAGCAAGCAACTAATCAAAATATGAGAAATGATACCAGCGAAAGTCAACTCAAGCCAAGCAGCATACTCGAGAGCAGTGTTTACGTGCTGGGGCAAGGACACCTATTGCCGTCGAACGTTTGT
This sequence comes from Galeopsomyia nigrocyanea, assembly GCA_035047105.1. Lineage (NCBI taxonomy): Eukaryota > Metazoa > Arthropoda > Insecta > Hymenoptera > Eulophidae > Galeopsomyia > Galeopsomyia nigrocyanea. Next base: position 1,802,281 of record JAWWMK010000022.1, on the reverse strand, counting down.
TGTCAAAATTGATTTGCTTACCTTAGGCCCCAATGTGTGTCCCCTCTTTCTCTGTCTTTCGCACACTCGTGCTAATTGCGTATACCCTTTTTTTTTTTCTTTCCCTGTTTCACGCTCCCTGTGGGCACACACGCAGCGACTCGCTAGTAAACTAAGCCGACGGAAACGCAAACGCTCACACAGAGGGTGCGTTCGATTTGAGCATTGGTCGGTCGGTCGGTCGGTCGGTTCAGTCGTTCCGCGCGGTTCTATCTGGTCCGA
>JAWWMK010000022.1:1771973-1801920 GCA_035047105.1 Galeopsomyia nigrocyanea | reverse complement strand
ACTGGATGGTGGAACCGAGTGGAACGACTGAACCGACCGACCGACCGACCGACCAATGCTCAAATCGAACGCACCCAGACATACGGTGCACCGACACGCAGGCCACATAGTCGCGACGTGAAGTTATACGCGATATAGATCGAGCGACAAATGCGTCGCGTTCGTTCGAGTATCAAACTAGAAACAAGTGGTAAACTTTCAAACTGTTTTACTATTTTCATAGTTCATTCCTTATAACGTATCATCGTGAAATAGTTTAAAAAATAAAATCTTTTGATTTCAATTTGCAAATAAACATTGAATATATTGCTTACTGTATAATTGTTTGAGATGGTATGATTTTTGTAAAAAATAGTTTAAAGAAAATTGAAATCTTTTCCAATGAAAAATTGAAATGACTTACTGTAACAAAAGTTAAATTTATTGTCGTGAAATTCAACTTAAAGGCAAAAACGGAATATTTTCAAGAATAAAAAATATGGATTTGTTTGAGTATTATTTTTCATGATAAAACTGTTTAAGTTTCTTTATAAATATATATTTTCAATAAAATTAAACTTTACAATTGCCGAGCTTTTCTTTTACTGTATAATGTATATATACAACACATGCAATACCAAAAAAGTGTATAATATTCAAAATCTTATTTTAACAGTACACTCGAAAATAAAAAAATTTTAAACAGTTCAACACATTTAAGACTGGAGCTTTTCTTGCAAAAGCTTTTCCAATTTACGGATATCAGCGGCGAATTTACGGATTCCATCGCTAAGTTTATCCGTAGCCATCTGGTCCTCATTCATGTGCCATCTAAATGTCGCTTCATCAAGACTCAGCTTTTGTACATCTGAGTTTTTGGCTGTTTCTTTATTGAGCACTCGAGGCAGTGGATCGTTACTTTTACCAAGATCCTCCAGAAGCTTTGGAGAGATAGTCAGGAAATCGCAACCAGCGAGAGCCTTGATTTCATCTACAAAGTATACAAATAAGTTAATAATGAGTATTTAAATAAATAAATAAACGGGAAGCTAATTTTTTTAACTTGTTCACTTACCAACATTCCTGAAAGAAGCTCCCATTACGACGGTTTTGTAACCAAACTTTTTGTAGTAATTGTAAATCTTGGTAACAGATACCACTCCAGGATCCTCTTTAGCTTCATAGGTTTTCTTATCAGTGTTTGCCACGTACCTGAAAATTCCGATTATTTGTAAAACTTGAGTTGTTAAAAATTATTCAGTCAAAGAAAATGATCAAAGTGAAAATACTTTCTGAAATTTAGTTTTTAATCGTTTGCCAACGCAAAATTTCGCTTACCAATCCAAAATTCTGCCGACGAACGGAGAAATAAGAGTGACTCCAGCTTCGGCGCAAGCGACAGCTTGTGCAAACGAAAAGAGAAGAGTTAGATTACAATGAATTCCGTATTTTTCTTCGAGTTCTCTGAAACATAAAATTTGACGATCAATAAATCGCGAATAAAAATAATAACTTTGTAAACGAAAGTGATTTTTAGGAATTCCACTTACTTGGCAGCTTGAATTCCTTCCCAAGTAGATGCCAGCTTGATGAGAATGCGCTCTTTGCTAACGCCAGCCTCTTCGAAGATCGCAATGATTTTTCTCGCCTTCTTGATACTGGCTTCCTTATCAAACGACAAGCGAGCATCAACTTCGATGGAAACGCGACCAGGTATGATCTTCAAAATCTCTTGACCAAACAAAACGCAGGTGTAATCGATTGCCGCCTCTGTTTGTTCCTTTAGCGTTCTATCGAAAAATTCATAATATTCAACGTTTTTATATAACTTAAGAAAATTCAAACGCATATAAATAGAACGACTTACGATGCAGATTTTTTGCCAAAGTGCACAGCTTTGTCCACCAAGGAAGCATACTTTTTTTGACTTGCTGATGCCAAAATCAAGGATGGATTGGTTGTAGCATCTGTAGGCTTGAACTGCTCCATGGCTGAAAGTACAAAAAAGCAAATTAATAGTTGTATGCAGCTAAAGACTTCACCTGTCAGTGAAAACATAAATACGTCGTCATAATTGCAATCGTAATTTTGAAAATAGTTAAACGAAGGACATGGACTTTTAAAAATAGACTTATAACATCGCATATCATAATTTTGAAATTTTACGACTACTCAACTCATCAATTACAAAGTTTCATGTTCCAATGTTGAATGTTAAAACAGTAGCATAAAATACAAGTGAAAAAGTGAATCGATGCAATCAACGAACGAAAAACAATAGAAATAATGTATGAAAAAACAATGTTAATAGTTCTGTAAAAGCCAATGTCAAAGGTCGTACGATCGTCATCTCGCGTGGTCGTTACAGTACATACACACACACACGCGCGATGACGATAGTATAGTACAGATAACGAATATATTATCGTAAGCAACATATACTCTACACGTGAAATCGACAAAAATTATAGAACAATCTTTCGCGAATAAACAACTGAAATGCAAATTTCAAATAGGTATAGTCAAGTTGAATAGAATATCGCGAACGCATGATTGGCAAATAATTTTATGGACACTTAAAATTGTTAGAGCGCCCCCGGCTTATTCAATAATCAATCGATTGATTCCATTCGATTATATTGCGAACATCTTGTTTTTGCTCATTGCCGGCAATCTTGACACGAAATTGACGTAATAATAATAATAATTTTAATTACACAAATTATGAAAAAATAGTACTGATATAGCTTAGAGGAAACAACATTACGTAACGTGATAACGCATTCTCCAGTAACGTGTTTGTGTATCTATATTCTTTTTGAAATACACATAAGTTATTTGCTCATTGTATAGTTTAAACGCTATTATCTTGATTATCAGCGAGTATCTTTAAGAAATAAAATATAACTGTAATTGTGCAACAAAAGCGAGAATGAAAAAAAAATTTTCCTCTCGTCATTTTCCAATCGCTCCAAAATAGATTTGAAAGTCAAATAGAAAACGAACACTCATTGCCGAGAGTACGATGCTCCGGCGTTGAAAAACAATCGCTTCAAAAACAAGTCTCGTTCTCTATATGTACGAAAGTTAAAGCTAACATTTATAGCAGCAAAAAAGAAATAACATCTAACGTGCTGTATCACCTCAAGGTTCGCGTTGAAAAAAAAAACAGTCTATGTAATTCACTCTCGAGAGTGAGCGCGCTATTTCCCCCCTCCTCCAAAGTTCTTCCATCTACTGTGCAATATAATCACAGTGATTCCGATAAAAAGTGTCGCCTTTTTGACCTCGTTTTCTCCGCGAAAACAAAAAACTATATCGAGGAATAATTCGCGAATTCGAAAGAAACGCCTTTACCTTCGAAATCACCGGTGTCGGCGACGACGGTGGTCATCGCCTTGAGCTGATCCAATGTGCTCGTCATCTTGCTTTTCTTACACTGTGGCTCGCCCATTGTCGTTCGCGAAATTTCTTCGAATCTGGACGACCGTTGGACACACTTTGATCCTTGAAGAAGAGGGAGAATTTAGGGCCTGTTATGTGTTGAGAGAACACGAGGTCGCGGATTAAAAACGCGTTGAGCCGTACACACGCGCACAGACCAACTGAAAGTGCGTGCGGTGCAGGCGCCGTGTGTGAGCCGCTGCTGCGATTCCCCGCGAAGTGCTTGAATTTTTCGCGAGTGCGCTTCGCGCTAAGTATCGGTCGATAATGTCAAAACCTTGCGTCGATAGATTAGGCAATTCTGCCGAGAGCGGCAACAAACAAATTATTGATCTAGTCATAATTTTTAGGATATAAATTTCAATGTTATTTCAAGTCACAACGTTATTCTCCATGATGAGTAATTATATCGAAAATTAATTTTTAGCGATTAAACTATTCACAAATACGTTTTTTAATGAGATGTAAAATTGTAAAATGATAACAATAATATTATATCGAGTGAGATAATTGTGAGTTGTAGTGTTTGAACTTGTTAGTTTTCGTCGGATTGTTTTTCATATAAGACTAAGACGTCAAAGTTCCATTTTTTTATTTTTAGTTGGATGTCTGGAGCATGAAACTACGTTGTAATTGATAGTGACTTTGAATAACACTGCGATGGAAATATTTTGATATATTACAAGCTGGTCCGGAATTTTTCGGGCATTTTAATTAAAGCACATAATTTGTACAGCACGAATTGTTGATCATCGAACTTTATTTTAAACAAATTGTAACATAAAACTTTTTGCACGGTACAAATTTCGGCAATATATTTTTTCATGTAATACGAGAAGATTTTTTATTCTCAGATTAACTTGTTTTTACATTTTAATGCGTATTGTTGTACTAAAAATTTTTGAGAATTTCAAAAAAATGTCAAATTTTTTTTTCTTTACTGCTCTAGAAATGTTATGTATAATTTATCTTTTTCGGAAAAGCATGAGATGACGCATTATATAATGAGAACCATATTATTTTTGTATGGCAATAAATAATGTTTTTATATTGTTTTGATAAACTTATTTAATTCAATCATAATGTATATTTTCGTAAATATTTTCAATCAGTGTTTTCAGTGTTTTTATATCTATAAAAATTCATTTTTTATTCAAATTTCAGATATCGTACTATAAGAATAAAAAATGTGAAAAGCCAACGTTTCAAAGCAACTTTTGATTAGATGTAAACGAAACCTGCAAGATTATCGAAGTCAATAATTCCAATTGAATATTTGAATTTTCAAAAGTGTATTCCATGGAATGGAAATTGAATAGCACAGTTGTGACAGGTATAGACAATGAGAGCTCATGATATCCGCTTGGAGCACAAATTTATTTATCAACGTTCTGTGATCCGAAACGCGATATCTTGTAGCGATATAATTAGTAGTCAAACGACAAGTCGGTACATAACTCGTTACACACATACAATAATGAATTTTTATTTCATACTGATATAAATACAAGCATATCTTTATAAGATAGAAAGTCACAAACCCTATCGACAACCAAGTTATCGAAACTAATCTGATTTGATATACTCTTGGAAATAATCAAAGCAACTCTATATCTAGTTTGGTATATAGTATAAGCTTTTGCTAAATTTAACTCCAACAAAGAACAGTAATAAAAATTGAAAGATTGCTGAGAATACAACTTTTTAATAGTATAAATAGTCCCTCGGCTTTGTATCTGATTTGCTATATTTTTAGGTTTCTTCGTGATGACATTGAACAGCGTCAAATCTGGCAAAGATTTATGGTTCATCATCTCCTTTACTTGCTTCAAACAGTTATCGTAACAGTCCTTGAATACTAGCTTGCAATTGATTCCTTTGAGAATTGTTTGTTTGATTTGCACCCCATGATGGTAGTCAATTGCGAGTTGTGCAAGCATGAATTCGAAAAAGGAACCTTTGACATATGATACAGTTAATTGTTCATCGAGTCTACTCTCGAAAACTGTCTTATTGTTACTATCAGCAATATAAATATTCGCGCCATTTTGCAATAGTAATTTAACGCATTCAGCGAAGGAAGCGTAGAACAAAGGAGTGAACCCATCATTATTTTTGACATTACAATCTGCACCCAATTCCAATAAGAGGCGAATATTCATTGGCAAGCCGGCCAACGCGGCGTAATGTAGTCGTGCACTCATTCCATCAACACTTTTAGCGTTAACGTTAAATTGTCTTTTAAATATAAATTCAATCAGATCTTCAATATTTAAATGCTTGTTTGCAAAGAGAAATGGTAGTACATCATGTTTGTAATTTTGCCTCAATTGTACATCGACGTTGCATTGTTGCAATAACACCTGAAGCCAACGTTTGTTTGGTACCATGAGTAGCGAATTTAAGAAGGATATAAAATTGTTGTCAAAGACGATCCAATTTCTCAAATCATTAAAAAGTTGTTTTACGTATCATACAATCCACAGACGATTCAATGAGAGAACCAGATAATCTCCATAATAATTCATTTCTAGTTGGAACCATACGCTCGGATCGCCAGAGTATTCGAAGATTTTCAAAGTCAACTATTTCCATTACATATTGTAGCGCCGCAAGAGAATCTTCCTGGTCAATCGTGTAAGCTGGCATCTCTAATAGAATCTGTGTCAAATGCGGCTCATTCATATATACAATAAGCGTCAAAGAACAATTCACTCTTACCAATAAGTCAGTTATGCTTTTCAAGTCTTTGATGGATATTTTCAATTTTTGCATAAAAGCTTTTAAAACTGAATTAGCTATAATTTGCTTTTTGATCAACAAAAACTGTAAAAAAACGCTCAGCGTCATTAGCCCATGCACCACTGTTTGCATCCATTAAAGCATTCATTGCTTCCAAATGATTATAAAAAAGAGCGATGAAGAGTGGAGTTGCTCCAAACAAATTTTCAACATTAATATCAAAACCCAATTTCACCAAAAAGTTAATCAGTTCAATATTACTATATTTTCCTGCTAAATGTAGCAATGACTCGCCATTCCTGCCGACTAAACTCGTTAAAGGAACACGGGAAAAATCTTTTTCCATAAATTCAGTTCATCGATTTTGCTAAGCTTTAGGAGATTTTGAAATGTGTCGAACATTTTTTTTTTTCAAATTAAAAAATGATTTAACTCCACTTGAAAATTTAAAACAAACTTTATACAGCTAACTCTGTTTTGATGAAAATATGTTCCGCAAATGCATATTTCAGAGTAAATTTTTTATTCTCTTAGCTTCCTTATACTATTGCTCAATCATTTTTACAGCTTCAAAACTTTTTTAAGGGACAAATAAATGCCTTATAATAGTGTTTATGAAACATTCAGTCCATTAAATAATAAAAAAGTATTATTAAATTTGACTGAAATTCCAATATCTTTGCAACATTCTATTTCAATAAAATATATATGCTTATGATCAAGTCACTACTTACGAAAAAGCAACTTGGGTTTGTATCAATTTTTGTAATCTATACAATCGTAATGAATATTGTGTAAAATTTCCATAAAGTTGGTGAATTAATAATGTAACATAACTATTTGAGTTTTTGTGTTTTTATGTTCATCCATAGTGTCTCCAAGAAACCTGAAATGTTATCAAATATAATAGTTACTCATAAATACAGAACAACATGCATAGAAATTATTTCTTTTTCATTTCATAGCCAATTATCACAACTGTTTATTTTTTAGAAAAGTTGCTTGAGTGACAAAATGATTTTACTACTCAAGAGGTTTGAATTTTTGAAATTGAAAAATTTGAAATATTTTTGAAGAGGTACTTATAGGTTTAATGATGCTCACCTAATTATTGTTACTGAAACTTGTTGAGAATCAGTTTTGTTTCAAGTAAGTCAAGTAGCGTTGCTACTTACTCCTAAAAGTATCCTCTATAAGTATGGAAAATTGGAGACTCTAACTACGCGGCCGCTCTCTCGAAGCAAGCATAACCCACTTTGATGCTCACACAGATCGATGTCACGAAAAATTTTCTATAAATATTTTCGACCGAATACACTGTTTTCGCACGCATACCGAGCACACTTACATACAATTGCTTTTTTATTTTCACACACTCGGAGAAAGAAAAAAAAATAATTGCGCACCTTTAACGGCCCTGAATCCCGGAGGGGCCCCCAAGTTGTGGGATTATTAAATAAGGCCAGGGTATTAAGGTTTGCAATTATTAAATGAATACAGAATTAATCAATAACTAAATGATTATTCCTATCCAAATACAATTCTAAGCTTACTATCTAGACGCTCGGTTACAGATAATAAATGCTACGGGACTTGCTGTGTCGTCACACAGACGGGTCTCGACCTACCACGACCTACGGACTGACGCTGAGGGCTGCTGAGGGCCGCTTGGGTCCCTCTCTCGTTTTTCGGGGATGAATCCTCTCTTCCTCTCTCGCCGCTTTCCCGCTACTTCGCTCGGTAGTTTCCTACTAACCCGACTCTCTCATACTCTTACTCTAACACACGCATGCAACTACAAACTACAATCCCCACATATATCTCTACACGCCGTATTTATATTACTGACGATTGCGAGTACTGGCTTTGTTATTTTACAAAACTGATGCAAAATTTGAGATTGAAACTTAGTGAAACTAAGAGTTGCACATATGTAACTTTTACTATATGCACGATAATTTAAATTATCATTACAATGTACACTCGCCGAAGATTGATTCTGTCCACTTTTTGAATTTTTTTCTATGCCAGCCAATGTTAAAATTCAAATGGGTGGACAGAATCATCGAGTGTACCTCTTATGACGATCAGAAGGCAATCAGTCTCTGTGAATAATTAGGAGATGAATGTAAATACAATGTATTTGAGCACATATGGAGCGTGGGAGGAAGCCAGTAGCTTGTATTAATTTTGTACAGGTATTGCAGTCATTTTCACCTGAATAATTTTAATAATTAAAGAACAGTTAGAAGACCAATTATTTATTTGTGTCAATTGAAATACATTACCCTACCCATTTTGTTTAATCATTCCATTCTATGACTAATGATATATGGGTTACTATCAAACTTAGTAAGTAGCAAAATACATTCTGCAGAGTTTTAAAAATTAGTTTGTGACTAAATTCTTCTATTTGTCTTTTTTTTTATTTTTTCATGCTATTAAGTGTACTACTTTGAGTTCTTGAGTTTTCAGCCTTTCCGTTATGATTTATAAATTTATAAATACTGTACGATACTGGCAGATCTCTGGTTTCATTATCTATCTAAATGTTTATACTTGCTCAGTTAAGTAGGAAGGTTTTAATTACTACTTCATGAAACATTTTTAATAAAATTTGTTTTATTAAAACAAATAAGTCTTCAATATAGTTAAGTACAATCTATACTTACATATTACGTATAACTTCTTGTATGTACAAAATCAATCTCAGATTGTTAAGTCTTACAAAAATATCTATAGTCCTTTGAGTATAATATACATTTTTTTATGCCTAGTCTAAAAAATCACGATTCTGTACAAATTGCTTCGATTATGTACAATTGTATGTATATATAGTTCTGAGATTTTTCATAATACTATTTACTATTAAATATACAATATATGCTATGCATAGTTATGCTCAAATAATCTTGTTTGTTCACAATATATAATTTAGAGCTGGATAAAAATTTGTAATAGGAAATATTTCATATTTATAAATAAAAGAGCAACTATAGTATGCATTGTGCTAAATTTATAAAAATAGTATAAAAAATTCAGTTATCTCATACCATTTCTGAGCGTGAGTGTTTATCACTTTTGGGAGGGGTCTTTGGTTGATGGCTGTACATGAAAATGGAGCATATCACTAATGCAGCACCCATTGTGAATTGAAATGTCAAATGAAAATCAAACAAGTATATTGATGCAACGCATGAAATAACTATTGCAAGGGAAGTTGCAAAGCCTTTTAAAATATTGTCTGCATGTTTAACAACCATGGCAACAATTAATCCTCCACATGCTTGCAGCAATACAAGGTAGATGACAAATCCATCGTATCCAAAGAAAAATCCATGATTTTGTATAAATTCACCATCATTCAAATAACAAGTGATATAACCAATAGGTAAAGATAAGAGACTCAATTGAACATTTCGCATCCATATAGATATGTCGGATCCTTTCAGAATTTTTTCAAAGTAAATTCCAGCAAATCCTGAGAGGAAGCAAGCAGTCAAAGCAGCTGTAAAGCCCAGTATTCGACTTTGATCTGCTCCAGATGGAACGATTTTTGGACTACCCTGAGCCAATTGCACTAATATTACTCCAGCAAGTAATATAACTAAAGCTCCCCATTGTATTTTAAGCAATGATCTTTTCAAAATAACTACAGCAAAAAAGGCTGTTGTCAATATCTTCAACTGATATGTTACCTGTACAACAAAATAAACATATTCATAAGATACTTGACAAAATTTAACTCAAACTTTTAAAAGCTATTAGAGAAGCAGTTACAATGCAGTTGTAAAAATATTTCTTTTACCTGATATGTTGCTGCATCCAAGTTGGAAGCAGATACATACAGCAAGTTATTTTGAATAATGTATACTAAAGATGGTACGCATACTTTGAATGTGTCTTTGGGTTGCTTAATTATTGTTTGATTAAGAGCATTTAGAAATTTTTCAAAACTACCCTCCTCAAACAATACCAAAACTAAACATGTTACTAGTTTAGCAACTTCTGCCATCAAGACCGCTGCAATAGCAAGTATATACAGTGAACATGTGACTATCGATATAACTACTATTACTTGGCTATAATAACAAATTTTAAGGTCATTGTAAATAATCTACCTGTAGAAGATAAAAACATGTCTCCTGATCTTGTACGAGCATATCGCATGCTAAGTCCCACCAAAGCATTTTGTAACGTAAGGATAACCAAACTGGTATATTTGAGTAGGCTGACATTTTCTAAAAACAATTTAATTGAAATGTAATAGATAATTTATAGATAAATAAGATAATTTCATTCATACTCACTTGATTTAGTCATTGTTGACACAAGTGTTATGCAGTTCAGTTTACAAATTAAATATTTTTCATAAATATTTACAAATGAATGCAGTTTTTCTTTAGTTTTACACTTCGTGACCTGCAATAACTTATTTTTTCTGGTACATCACAGCTTGCAATTTAAAATTTGGGTATGTCACAAAAATATCTTGATAAAATCTGTTGAGCTCTTCTCATTATTAATACAACCGTGGAGTTGGCAATTTAGGAATGACGCGTAAGGTCGGTTTACTGGCTGCACGTTATATTTGTTCAAGTGATATTTCAAAAGGCAAAAAACCATCAGTTATTCTTTTACAAATGTAAACGAGAAACTGGCAACATCCACGTGTCACCTTTCTCTTTTAAAAGCGGCAGCGACATCGTTGTAACAGAGAAGTGGGGAGAACCTTGAGCTTCCTTCTTCTCAACTCATCCCATTACTATTTCACTTTTGTTGATTCTCAAAATTGTTTAAAAAACATACATAATGTATGAGAGTGATTTCAGAAAATTTCGTCGTCGGCTTTTCACGCGGTGCTCTTGATTGAATATTGATTGCAGCAGCACTGACAACACAGCACTTGCCTGCTAGGAATATTTTCATTTCTAGGATTCTAGGGACATTGCGCATACTTGAATTTTGGTGATTTATTCGCAATTCAAATGCAATTTATTTCTTCAATAATGGCATCTCTTGGGTTTTCTCTATTGAAAAAAATTTCAGCGGAAAAATACGGTTTTAGCTCGTGTTAAGTGCAATTATTTCCGTTTTCCGCATTTTTAAAGCCTACTTGAAGCAATCAATTCTTATCTTATCTACATGAATTATTTTAAGCCTGCTTTGTTGTTTTTTAATGTTGCAATTGTTCAAGAAGTTACCAAAGTCTTGACCAATCCAATCGATCATACTTCCATCGTATTATTGTTTATGAATCATCAAATAATAAGTTAAAATAAAATAAATGTTATATAAGATAACCGATACTAGTACAGCTGTTTTATCAATTTGAATGTTATAAAATGGTCATTAACTATCTTTATTTGATTATACCAAATGCTTATATAACAATTTGAATGTTCTTTGATTGATTGGATGACTTTTTTACAAACGCAAATTTGTTAAATTATGATTGCGTAAAACCGGTGATTACAATTACATAACGCCGACTTTTTTAATTAAATTGGCAATGGGACACATTTTTAAGCTTCAGTTATGAATTCCTTAGCAATTCTTCACGCACATCACTCGATTTCTTCTTGAGATCCGCAATCAGTTCTGACATTACTTGCCGATATGTGCCGATTATAGTTACATCTTGATAATTATGCAATATATATAATCGAGTAACTTTTTCGATCATATTTTTTAAATAATGAAAAGGCTTTTGCAAACAAAAGCTTCTGAATGCTGATCTGTTTAAAGACTGACAACACAGCACTTGCCTTGCCATAATAAGACTCGATTAATAATATTTAATTAATATATGTCGAATGAGCACTAAGTAAATAATTTCAAAAATAAAAACAATTTAGCGATGCGACATATGAAAATTGCGCGGGATGATTTCATACACGCATATATGTACATACATATGCGTATTCATGCACACACATGCACATAAATACGACGTAATTCCGAAATGCGCCACTCTTGGTGCAAAGAGCGCATGAATCGATTTTCATTCTCCATGTTGGTTGTTGTCAGTTGTTGTGTTTGCTTGGAGAATCCAAGTTGGAGTCGTGAATCAGCTTTGATTTTTTTGTGTATAAATTGTGAAAATATAATTGTTTTTTTTAACAAGTTCTTGGTACTGATCTAGACACAATGCCAAAAGTAAGAAGAAGCAAGAAGCCACCACCAGACGGCTGGGAATTGATCGAGCCGACGCTCGAAGAATTGGAGCAAAAGATGCGTGAAGGTTAGTATTGCAGTGTAACATTTATTTACTTTTCTTTAAGTATAGAAATATGAAAATTTTGTGATCAATATTATCTCAATAGCATAATTAGTAATGTTTTCATTAGTTTAGTGTTTCTTTTAGATAAATTTATGGCCGCGTAAATTTATTCATTAAATGTGATTATTTACAGCCGAGACCGAACCTCACGAAGGCAAACGAAAACAGGAATCCCTGTGGCCGATTTTCAAGGTGCATCATCAGAAGAGTCGATACATCTATGATTTGTTCTATAGGCGAAAAGCTATAAGCAAAGGTGAGAAATTCATATTCTGATAATTTAATTACTTTGTAAGTACACTGTAAGCAATGAGTAGATTATTAAAAGTATTCTGTGAATATACAAATATATAACAGCCATCATTTTTTTATTTCCAGAACTGTACGATTACTGCCTTGACAATAATATTGCAGACAGGAACCTGATAGCCAAGTGGAAGAAGACTGGTTATGAGAACCTATGTTGCTTGAGGTGTATTCAAACACGAGACACCAATTTTGGAACAAACTGCATTTGCAGAGTGCCTAAGGGCAAACTAGAAGAAGGGAGAGTAGTGGAATGCATCCATTGTGGATGCCGAGGCTGCTCTGGCTGAATAGTATGTAAGATCTTACTGTAAGACAACCAATACTTTGTGCATATGTGTATATATTGAAACATGTAATAAATTTCTTATTATTCTCAATTGATGACTGTATTTTCATGTTTTTTGTCCAATCTAAAATTGTTAAATAAAATGAAAAATGCTAAATCTTCTTATTGATTATGATCGATTGTATTGAACTGCTGAAAAGTATGAAATTAAAATGGAATGGAGGCATTAAATTTTTTTATATCAATTATTTATTTTCCATACAAATTATAAACATGTTTTTCAAATACTGTACATATACTGAGTTCTATTATATTTTTAAACCTCTAATTTTATGATATATCATTTCATTTATTTCCATTTACTCGATAAAATCAACTACTTTGATCCTCGTTTCGTTTCATGAATGACAATTACATAATATACAAGTAAAATTTTTCGGCCTTTTTTCTATCCATTGTTCTCTTTTCAAAAAGAAGCTCAATCATTTGATATGGCAGTTCCAGGATATGGATTGAAGGTAAGCGTGAATAAAATATAATCATAGATCGTCTAATATATTGTTTTCAAACGAGATTAGGATCGCAGAAGTCAGTTCATCTCTTACGAACTCATTTTCTTACAAACACTGTCATCTTTAAATTATAACGCTCGCAGTTTTTAGATTCTTAAGGTAAAAAATAGCAAAAGTATAACTATATTTTTCAAACAAAAAAAAAAAACGACTGCTGGAACTTTTCGACATAATTCTTCCAAAATTTTTACTGCAAACATTTTAGTATATACATTGTTTATCAACGAATTAAAGTGTGCTGTAGATTGTTCAATATGGTATTCATTTTATGCAATTGAGATACTATTTTTGTTTTAAACTACCGCCGCTGATGTTCACATTTCTTGTCAGTTCTTTTAATTAAGACTTTTTTTCGACATTATCAATATAGAAGTGAGAGAGTACTATTTTCTATCTTCACAGAAGACATAGATAAATATATTTTTTCATAATCTTTTCTTATAATTGTAATTTACTTAGTTTAAAATCATTATTCTCTAATGTTAATAATATTAGCGTCGGTGCTTGATTCATCGAATTAATGTCCGGTCGGTCTCTTATTTTGTATACTTTCGTATGGCGAAACACACGTAAGTTAAGTGAAATTTGTTTTTTAAATTTATAAGACATTGCATAATACAAAAAAACAATATTTTATTTATTAATACAACATTATCCATGAAAAAATTACACAACTCGACTTTTAGCCAAGAGATGCTAAAACTTCAGATTAGATTTTGGCATCAACGGACCTTAAGTAACTTTAAAAAAGAGATCATTCATTAGCGTTGCGGACAGTGCGCATGCATAGAGTGTAAAAACTAATGGCCGTCATTGAATAATTGTTTATAAACTGAACGACCAATTGCTAATAACTCTAATATGCAAATTTAATGAGTAAACTTGTAAATTTTGTATGGCTTCTGAATTTGATCAATCATTCAAATCAAATTTTTTTATTCAGCACCCCGCGTTAAATCAAACTATAAAAATAAAACAATAACTAAAAATACAGAAGCTGCCAATTCCATTTTTTTCTAAGCGATTTAAATTTTCACAATATAATGGACGTATAAATTTACCAATTGCATATATCCAATATTAAATCACTCAGCATAATTTGTATCTCACCCTGAATTAAAACAAAAAACAAACATATTTCTGACTAAAAGAGAGAGATCAAGATACATTGCCACATGTTTCGTAAACGTTAATTAAAGTAACAGTATAGTAATTAAATTAACATAACCTTATAGTAAAGGGTATTTTCTTGCTTGCTTATGTTATTGTTTAATGCTTGGTAGGCAAGTTCTGTCGCGAAAGAAGATGCTAAATCCGAGATACTGAAAAACGCGAATCAAAGTTTCTTTAGACCGTTGTACAAGAATCAAGATAATATTGATATCTTAAAAAGAGAATGGTCAAAGCGGCGCTTAAAAAAGATTTGTCGTCATATTCCTTTTGTTTAAGTACAAAAAAAATCAAATCTTGAACTAGGATTTTCTCAAACGTCATTATTATAAACGTTAATCAATTAAAAGAAGACGAAATAGTTTCAGCACGGTTGAATATTGTCTCATATATAAACATAAAAGTAAAAACAAACTGTAGTCTAAGTTAGAAATTCATCGACGTGTAAGAACTATAGAAAAAAAAGGATCCTTAAGAAATACAAAGGTGATTATAAGAAATACAAACAAATCTCCCTAAAACTACGCATCGATGCCTAGAAAAGTGGGTGGGATCGCACGAAAGCATAGGTAAAAGATGTTTTACAAAAAAAAAAGTCATTGTAAACGTGAAAAAAAAAACAAGCAGCTTTGCGACGTAAGCCTTTTGATAGATCGAAGTGCGTTTAAAAAAGAAAGGACATAAGCACGGTCTTCTTCGCTTAATCTCTTTTGCAAAGTGATTAATTGTGTGTGTATAAAGTATAGATATCTCGTATTCTCTTTACGCTGACATTGATTGATTAAAAAGATAAAAACAGAACAGAGAGATTATTAAAAAAAAATTTATCTGTTATTAGATATTCGCAAATGGCATCTCTTTAGCGTTTCCCTCGTTTCGTATGTAAACTTAAAAGATCACTTATATAGCTTTATACACGATCATTTGTAACAATGTGAATCGTAATCATTGCGTTAATATTTAACATATACATATACTCTTATACGTAATATATGTATACTTTAAGTGTTTGTGTGCTGTTTACTTTTTTTTCTGTATTTGAAAATGAAATAATAATACTAAAGTCATGTTCATGCCAAGCCGTTTTCCGAGATGTAAATATATTATCTTATTTTTTTGTCTCTCTTTCTTCTTCGCATTGAAAAATTGGTCTCTGTACCACGTTCCTTACATACAATTAAAAAATGAAAGCGCGCAAATTTTCTCTTATTGTCGAGGACTTTGAAATTTACCCAAAATCATGTGTTGCACAGTTACATACGCACGCTTGGCTCCGTGTTGCACATCGGAGAGCACAAGAGTTGTACAATACGCGATTCAAGAAAAACAATTTTCCTTTCTTTGTGCGACAAGCTCTTTTTTCTTGTTTTTTTTTGTATCGAATGCCAACGATTAAATCTCGGAATGGCGGATTGGCCGGCACACGCAACAACAATGCGTGACGATGATGCACTGAGTGTAAGTATGGGCGTAATTTTGAGTACATTTTTCACGCTTGATCCTAGCCTTGAAAAATTTTATTTCTCTTGACATTCGCTATACTCTGTTTGTGTGTTCAAATGTTGTATTGTGTGTGTGAGTGTGTATCATGTGGACGCGTATCTAAGCGCAATGTAATTCAATGATAATGTGTGTGATTTGTGTTAGTGATAGGCACTGATGGGGGTGGATGGCTGCACGGCGAACGAAATCATCGAGCAGGCTAGTCCTTGACCAGTCTGTATATGTGATGCGAAGCACCGTGCTCGGACGTTGAAACTTCAAAGACGTACGCTGTGCAGAGTAACGTTTCTTGTGTGTCTCTGTTTGTAACAACCTGTAAACAATTTTTCAATCGACCGTTAAGCTCTGCTTTTCACTTTTAAACTGCACTTTTAAAACAAATAGTACCTGAAGAATGGTAAAGTTTTCGAGGACGCTATTCATCATGTACTTTTCCGGCAGGTGTTTCAGTTTGTGGATAAAGTTGATCATGTATTCGCACATGGGCGAACGATTGATACGGTAGACGAACCTGCCATTCTCGAACCTTGCGTATTCCGTTTCAACCTTCTCGACAACCTGCTTGCCGAATGAGCAGACTTTCGTCGAACACGTTATCGTCATGTTCTCGTTACTCTCGTACCTGTCGATCAGACAAATTACAATGATTAGTAATTGAAATCTCAACAAAGATTGATCAAGTTTTTCGTGATTTGTTTCGCAAGTCTTAAAAAGAAGAAAAAAAATGTAAAGCGTGATAATGTGACGCGGGCGAGCGTGTGCGTACAACTGAACGATACAACATGACATGAGAGACGGTGGTTTTGAGTTTTGGGGGGGAGGCTAAAACTTACTGGCTGGTGACGCCGTAGAAGGCGCCTGCTTCGTCCTGGATATTGGTATTGAGATCAGCCCAGAACTTGACGAGGAAGAAGGCCGCCTGGGGGCCCTTCTCGTATAGCTCCTGAAGGCCGCCCTTCTTCTCCGGGAATTTGTCGATTATTTGCCTGACGTCGATCGCCTCGAGCAGCGGATCGGTGTAACTTGCCGAGCCGTTTATACACACGAACAGATGCCTCTGATACTGCAACGATAACAACGATATTTTTTTCGTATGATCAACTTTTCTAGCGCATAATTTTAAACAAACATAAAGATAATAAATCGATTACTAACATTGTCTTGATCTCTCTGCTGCTCCATGAAGGCGGAGAACTCGACGAGCCTGAGTTTATGCGTGGCGATGGCGCGTCCCTCCCACGGTGGTGGCGGTTGCGTCTGTACCATTTCGCTGCTGGACACCGCCGTCGCCGGTTTGCCGGTGTAGGCCGGCTGCGGGAACGGTTTGACATCCTGCGACGTACCCGGCTGCAGACCCGGTTGCCAGAATTGCTGTTGAAATAAAAAAAAAAGCACAATGGTCAAACATTGGATTCTCTTCTCCATATCGACTTGCAAGCTTTTTAATTTCTTTTTTTTTTTAAAGCCACATTTATAGGCGTGAGTTATAGAACGTAAATAATGCGGTAAACAAGCATAACAGCAAGAAAAAAATAGTTCGTAAGTTTTGTAAGCAACGATTATTATATAATTATGTATGTTTCAGCGTTCGGTTCGACATACGTATGCTGCTCGCATCTTGTTTCGGTTACACCTATACTAACGCTAGCGGTTCGAGTTAATCAATTTTGGCATTACTCGCTTCATCGAGAAACGGAAAAACGTTTGTGTATAATCACGTAGTATGCGTGCGCAAGCTAGCATACGTGTGACGAAACAGCCGTGAAAGAAAACAAAATTGTTTTAAACAATACACAACAAGGTCACCCCCAGGGAATATAAGCACGCGTATTCTCCATTAAAAAAAAATCACAAACATCACAAAAAGCAATTCGGATTATTAGTCGTTTGCCACGCAAAAGTTTGTCCTGTTACAAGTTTTTGACTCTCGACGAGTCGCACAGAGAGAGAAAAGGAGGGACAAGCGACAAAGACAAAGGTGTGTAAAGCGAGAAAGAGTAGGAGGAGAAGGAGGAGGGATAGGGATAAGACAAAGCTCTCCTCTTGCTGACGCAGCCAAGTGGCAGCAGCAAGCGAACGAGCGAGCCAGCCAGCGCATATAACAGAGGTAAAAACGTGCAAAACGAAAGGCCTCTTATTTCCGCTGAACGAGAAAGCATTGTATGCTAATTGAATTCAAAAGCGCGCGCTCGCACATGTACACAGGCCAGTTATTAAAAACTCCGCGCGGCTTCTCCTCCTTTTCTGCGTTTTATGTAGTTTTTAACGAAACACACACACACACACCCATAAACAAACAAAAAAAGTATGTACAAGCACACCGAAGCGCAGGCAAGAGGAACGAAAAAAATATTTAAAAAAAAGTTAGCGAGCGAAGGGATTAGTTTTTTTTTTTTGAGAAAAGAGTGTGTGCAATGGTTGTAAGAGGTTGTGTGTGCGTGTATGTGGGGGTGACGTGTAAGAAAGGACTTACCGCTCCGGGATAGGAGACGGGGGTGGAAGCGTGAAGGGCTAAGGGCCCGACGAAGGCGGGGGGCATCTTGTTGTGTATCGCGCTGCCGGCCGACACTATTTGAGCGCTCGACATGCTCGACATTGTCTGCAACGCCTTCTCCTTTGCCACATGGTCCTAAACACATTTTTCCAACCCCCAAAAACTTGTCAACTTTATTCTCTTTTTTTTTTACCATGCACGCGGCAATTAAATGTAAGTATAGCAGCTGAGCGCGAATGACATTTTTTTTTTTTTTTGGAAGATGACTTTTTAATGCAAGCTTCGATTCTCCGACGAGGGAAATATTACGCGGATGCAAATGACAGCCCCTTATATAAAGTGCGAAATGTCATTATCATACCGAATCGTATCTCGCTAGATCTTGAGCGGGAGGCAGTCAAGAGTGTATTTATGTATTTTCTCGCTAAAGATTTCTCACGCTCCGGTACACTTTAATTTTCTTTTATTGTATTATCGTTTGCCAATATCTGCATTGTAAAATTGTATTATCGACGATGGACAGACAGACACAATAGCACGACGCAATGCGACAATCAAAGTCCGATGTTATTTACAAAGCAAACGCGCAAGCTCGATTGTGTTTTATCGGACAAATTAATTCAAAATTTCAATCTATATATATGCCCATGCTCGCTCCGCCAAAACAATTCGTTCGCCAAACGAAACATCGATTTTGCCCCTTTGAGCGAGCTTTCGAAATAATTCGCGCGTGCAAGCGTGTAACACAACAGAGAGAACAAAGCGATAGAGAAATAAAAGGAGGGGGGTGGTCGAAAAAAAAAAATCGGCGAGCTCGAAACTATCGAGCGAAATTCTAATTAGCCTTTCGTTGCAGCAGTGCAGCCTATAACGTGTATGTATATTTCGAATTGCGCCACTGCGCGCCACGAGGATAATCCAATTTCATTATTTAACGCACGATGAAACGTTAATTACACGCCTACATACACATACATCGGCACTCGATTTTAAGCCCAGAGCCACTCTTTTGTACGCAGCTTTTCAGTCTCAATTTACTTCCTTTTCATCGATGCACGAGTATACACACACACAATCGCGAATTTTCAGCGGGCGAGTGCAACGAACGCAGGTTACTGCTGCGTGGGCCGAGAGAGAGGGAGAGAGAAAAAAAAGATAAAACACGAAATGGGCGTCGATGTGCGTGAGCGCGCGTTCTCTCTGTCAATTTTTTTCTTTTTTTTTTGCCAAAGCCGATAGTTTTTTGCAGCGAATTTTTCCAGCCGCGTAATCTTTTGAAAGTTGTTTTTTCGTTGTATTCCCCAACACACACACACACACACACACACACACACACACACACACACACACACACAGAGAGAGAGAGAGAGAGAGTGCAGTGCAAGTGGCTTTGAATTTTAATTGAAAAATGCTCGACTTTTATTAACGAGAAGCGAGCAAACTCTGTGCAGTAGCAGCATTCCACGCTCAAATGAAAATCTGCATCAACTCGAAATTAATTCAGTTAATTGAGACACGAGCGCGCGCGCAAGCATCGCTGTTCCATCCCCCTCGAAAGAGAATTCGAAATATGCCGCAAGGGCTTGAAAAATCACTTTGAAAATTTTGCGTTAACTAAACTCGCGCAAAATTTTACGGATACGTGCGTGCACGTGAAATTTTGTTTATCGCGAGAATTATTAATTAATTAATTAAATTGGCGCGATACGACAAACATTTCTGCATTACTACGTCAGAGAGAAAGCGCAAGAGAGAAATATTCAAAATTTACAAGAGGAAAAAGCACGTATTTTTTTACAACGTTGAAAACCATTGGAATTCTCATTTTGATAATGAAGTTTCAATTGAATGCGCACCGCACTGCGGAATTTCATCATTAAATATTCGCGAGAGAGAGCGAGATGGAGCGAGCATCTGTTAATATTCGAACCCGTGGCAATATATACGCATAATTAAAGTAATTGAAAATTATTGAATACTCAATACATTAAATTATGCATTCGCATGCTGCGATAATTACAACGAAGCGAGCGAGTGCGATATAACGTAATAATCATTCGTTAGCGCGAGTCATCTGCTGAACCGTGAATTTCGATGAATTTTTAAAATTTTTTTTTCAAAGCCATCATAGAGTTTAAAAATCGCAGCAAGTTTTTTTTATTTTTCCTTCGGCGAGTCGCGGGACGAGAAGACAGCGCGGTCAAGTGGTGCGGACACGTCGTCGTCGTGTGTTGCCGTGCGCGCGCCGTAAAGGAACGTGCGCCGGAAGCGAAATAAGCCCTATACACATCGAAAATTACGCTCGCTCGGTCAGACTACTACGACGACGACGACGACGAGAGAGAGGCAACGCAACGTGAATAATGTCGACGTGGCATGCAGCGGTCAAGCTAGCCGCGGCTATATAACAACACTGCGACAACAAAAGAGCGCGTAACCCTCCCCCTACGTATATACATGTACGTATATATACGTGTGTACGACACCTACACTCAAACGTGTCGCAGCTGCCTATATATACCTTCGTGCGATACATATAGTGAATGTCCTGTGTGTTCGCATTGTGGAATGCCTATTGTGCTTTATTATTAGTTTTATATCGCATTACACGATTTCAAAGTTACGCGATCTTTGAAGAAGAAGAAAAAAATGTTTTATTTATTTATTTATTTTTGGTTTACCATTATTCTCGTTCAGCGACGTAGCAGTAAATAAAAATAAAATAAATGCTGACGGGAAGAGACAAAAAAAAGTGCAAGCTCGACAAATAAACGTTGATTAATGCGTCGAGAGAACTCGCCGGCACAACATTAAAATCTTTGACTGTGTCCCACTCATTTAGTGTGTCTGTATGTGCGTTTTCATGCGCGACGCTGCTGCTCTCGTTAATTCTCTTTCTCTCTCGTTCGCTTTGGCATCATTCGCTTTTGTATTGTCGCGAAAAAGAGGGAAAACGCTTTTGGTATACACACACATGAAAGAGCGAGAGAGAGAGAGAGAGGGTGTACTTTGATTTATTGACCACAAGGCCCGTTGCAGCGATTGTTGCGCGAATTGCCTCCCCGAGTAATAATTCAGATGTGTTGATTAAAAAGGGCAGAGGCACGCGCGCGTACGCGCTCTATACCTATTTTGTACAATGCCGAAAATGTGCAACCATTCCGCGATGCGCTTATTAGCCTATCTCTCGCGAGAGAGCGGCAATTTGTCATTCACGAAACTTTGTTCTCTGTGAATTTTCTCTTTGTTGTATTGATAATTAACGTTTCAGCTGAAATCTTCAGCGAGAATGTAGGATAGTTATAGATGGGCTTTAACTAAAATTAAAAAAAAAAACTCTGGGTAATAAAACTGAATTTTTAAAGATGCAATAGATACGTGCGAAAAATAAAAGTGATATGCAACGCTGATGTAAAAGGTGATCAAATTAAACACGAGAAAAAATGCATCGATATATATAGCTGGGAGTAATAAGCGGCGAAAAGAAAGAATTAGAAAGACTCACCACTTTGAGCTTCGCCTGGATCTCTCGGAGTTTTCTTCTCGCTAGGACCTGTATGTGTGACGAGACCTGCTTCCGCGTTCTCGTTTTTCCGGTCCTCAGCTTGATATACCGGGCAATGAGCTCGTTGCGGCCTGAAAATTCAAAATATTTGTAATTTACATTATGGGAATATCACCCCGAATAGATTTTTCAGATCAATTAAAGCGACAAGATAATTATCGGTGGGAAACGTAAATTTTCCAAATCTATTTCGAATCTATACGGCACAAAGAAATCTATTCCCGCGAGCGCAAGTTTCAAGTTCTATTTCAAGCTCGGCGTATATATCCACGGTCAGCTAATTAACGCGAGACGGCAAAATAAACTCGTTCGGCCTGCGTAACATTGACCAGATAGGCTGCCGCCACCGCGCAAACTCCGAAGAAAGCTTCCGTACAAGTTCGATAAATCTCTGTGGATTCTTTTTTTTTTCTGATTAATTGTGTGTGTGTTCGGTTACGTCATTTGAACTTCGTTAGTTTCGTAGACGATCGACGCTGAGCAGAAACCTCGCAAGAGTTTTTTGGTTCAAAAACCTCGCTCGATATTTTCCTAATCGCCCGTTCCACACTTTTATTTCTACATATACTACTTAAAACAATGCGCGATGAAATTGAAAAATATTCCAAGCGAAAAAATAGCGCAACTTCCACTCGCGAAAAAAGAAAAAAAGAAAAGGAGAGTACGCTATATCCGCGAAAACTCATATTCCGCAAGAATTGCCCGCGTTACGCGCGCGCTCTCTCCTTCACGGCTGGTGGCGTAAATTATTATCGACCCCCCCTCTTACACGATTATCCGGAACTTTGCGCAAAGCGATCTTGCGAAAAACGAGAGGCAACAACGAAAGAAAAAAGAGCGAGCGCCTGGTAAAGTAAAGCAATTCTTTAAACTCCGCGGGCATTGTTTCGCGCATTATTTTAATCACTCTCTTCGAGTCTAACTAACTACGCGCGCGGGTTCTGAAGAGTACTTTTTTTTGAGAAACTTTTCTTTGGTTGAGAGGAAAGGGGAGATGGGTTTAACCTTACGCCCTGGAATGCTCGATAATAAATGCAGGACAGTTCTTTAACGAAGGGAGAACTCTTGATGTGACAGGTCATCGATCCAAGTTCAGCAAAGTTTTGCGCAGCTCAATCTTCGGAAGAATGGGGATACAGTTATATCGTATGTATGTACATATATATAAATTCACGTTTGAACAAGCAAGTTATCGTATTATTCAAAAACTTAAGTCTACAAATCGTTATGAAAAAGAAGATGTGAGGCTTATTATTCTTGGACTTGATAAAAAAAGAAAGAAGAGGAAGAAGAAGTATAGAAGGAGAAGCGGTACCGCACGATGTAATAAAAAAATATAAAAGGGCAGCGTTCGCGCGTAATTTCCGCGTCCAGAGGCGAAGGCGGGAAGTATATAGCAATCCAAGGTTTTCTAGCTGCTGAGGCGCGCGAGCGCGTCTCCCTCCTCACTGAAAATTTAATATTCCTCGGCGCGTTGCAACTGGGGAGAGAGAGAAAGCTTTTCGCGCCGGCTTCTTTGTTTCTTTGAAGACTTCTCTCTCGCTTACTCCCTTGGCAGCACTTATCGGCCTTCATTCGGCGATTCCTTTAATGAATTTTCCCGAGGAAAAGGTATCGGAGAGAGAGAGGCATTCAACGCTCTACGACTTCGATACTTTATTGAACTTCGGTAATCGAAAGCCGATGCTGCCTCTCCGCTCCGCGCGCGGCAAAAGCGTGTGGACGACGAGGCGGCTGCTGCTCCAAATTAATTTTTCCCAGCTTCGCAGAGAGAGAAGCTTCGCAAGTTTAAGCGAGGAGATTTGCTCGGGCAACTACTTCATTATTATCCAAACTTTTTTTTTTCTTCTCTTGGCTTTTTTTTTTTGTAAATGTTATCAACAGAGTGTTGAATAATTCACTGCGGGGAAATAAAGCGTTGAAAGTTCGAATGACAGATTCTGACTCACAGTCGAATGACCGTATAGTGTCAATTAGGCGTCTTTGACTCACATCGTCGCGTTAACGAGTGAATCGTTCGAGCATTTCGTGTGTGCCAAGTATGTAATACCTAATTTAGAATTTCACTCGAGTTTTATATATCTATCGATCGATCCGACTAAAAAAAAACTTTCAATTAATACGTAACGTCGATTAAATCCGCGCGCTACGCAAATTGACGTCTATGTATTCCATTAGCCGCGAGCGTGGCAGTTCCGCGAGTCAAAGAGTGGCAAAATTAAATTTCATTAGAGACAATTGACTTTCATGAATGTAATTTTGGAGGGAATTCGTTTGACTTTCGAGTGGAAAATCGATGCGTCAACCTAATTATCGTTCACTATTTTTTTTTTTCATTTCCAAATTTACGTTCACTCGAGATAATGAATGGGTAACGTCAAACGGCTGTTTAATCAATCGAAAGAGGATAAGCACTTGCAATCGTAAAAAAAATCTCCTATCGACAGCAGTAAAGCGAAAAATAGTTTTGCCAATGCCAATAAAAAAGGGCCCTTGAGCAAATGAAATCAAAGAGAGAGAGATGGAGATGGGCGTCAATCTTGGCGTCGTCGCGTGCGACGCGAGGAAAAATAAGTAGCGGCAGCTTCGCTCCTTCATCAACGGCACAGCATTTGCATTCAATTGGCGAAGGGCACGTCTCTGCTGCTGCTGCTGCTGAGGAAAATATCCGGGATTCCGGGCGAACCGCCACCGCCGCGCGCGCGCACGATGACTCAATTTCGCAAAGACCGTTAAATGGCCCCCACCTTCTTCTTCTTCTTCTCCTCGTCGTCGACGTCTCCTATGAACTCTGAGCTCGTTCTCCTTCTGTTTTTGAAGGCCCAGCATTCTTTGGGAGCTAAGCGAGCTTTCTCTCTCTAAATATCCGCTGAGAGTTCAACCCCTCATTCTCTCTCGTATTAATGATGTCGAGTGAGTGGAGTCTTCTTATACGAATTATGCTGGTATACTTGATTCGAAGATTATTGAGTGCGAAAATTTCTAAACAACCTCTAAATCCGATTTTCCCCTGGCCCAAATTACACTTTGATTTGCAAACAGTCCTCTCCCAACATCCAATTACGAAGCAAAGAAGCAAAAAAAAAAGAGAAAGAAGCGTCGTCGTCGTCGTCGTCGTCGGCTAACGAATCAATATAAGCGTCGTCGTCGTCGTCGTCGGCTGAGTGTTTCCCTCTCTTTGATCAGTGATCAATCGAGCGAGCGTGAGCAAGGCTCGCGTTGACGGCATTATCCACAGCTCATATCGCATCGAGAAAGCAAGAGAGAGCAATCGACGTGAAAATCGGTCCAGCCGACGCTCAATTTAACGAGAAGGGCCATTACTGCGAACTCGAGTGCTTTCTCTCTCTCGCTCTTGAGTGCCAACGAGAGAGACACTAAGCACGTGTGTGAGCGTCGTATTGTACTGTTTATAGGGGCGTCTATCTATCTCTCTCTCTCTCTTAGTTTCTATTATCTTTTCTTTCTCTTTTAATATATTGGATTCACCCCGTTTAAATTGTCCTTTGAATTATATCAAGCACGTGCACGCGCGCAACACACTCGACGCTTGCTCCACTGAACTTTCGAGTTTTTCTTTCTTTTTTTTTTTCTTTAATTGAAATGCTGGTATTAGTATATACAGCCCTCGTGCTTTTATTTCATTCGAATGGACGTTCGATCAATCGACAAATCATACACATAAATAATCAAACGCTTACGAATGTAGCAGGGATTGCCTTAAGCTGGCTCGTCGTATTTGAAAAACAAATGCGTTGTAAGCTCCGAAAAGTCGCTTTTTCAAATTCTTTTGTGCGTTTGTGTGTGTGTGTGTCTCGTCGCGCGTCTTTTGTATCCTAAACTGCGAGAGAGAAACTCGCGACAATAATATAATGCGCCTGCACGCCGAGGAAAGGGATATATATATATATATTCCGAACCATCTGCGCACGGACTTTGCAATTGTGATGACTTGCCGGCGTCGCTCGCGCCACACACCGACGATACGTCATTTCACGTTGCATTAGCTCCATCGCCTAATGGAATATATGTGTGTTCGTGCACACAAAGGGGAATTTATATTTTCACTCTTCTCTTTTTTTTTCAACGAAGGGGGTAAAACGATATAATGCATTGTATATATTTGGTAAACATGGCTTTCGTTCCTCCCGCGCTGCGATATAATATTTGTCGATTCCAATAAAAGATCGTCAATGAAATAAAAAATCGTCAATGAAAAGTTTTTAATCCGACAGATTAATTTCAAGTTTTTTTGAATTTGTTCGGCAAGCACAGCGAAGAAAGTCGGTGTAAAGTCGATAAAGAGGAAAAAGAAGAAGAGTTTGAAAAAGTTTAGCGCTTGCTTTTAGCGCATGGTCCGTCGTTTAATCTCGCTGCTACTGCTGCTGCGGTGTATGTGATAGGTATACTACTATTCGTATCGAGAGTGGGTGTATGTGTGTATATGTGGTTCGCTCATCGGTGTTAAATTGCTTTTGACGGCGTGGCGTCGGCGGCAGCGGCAGCGGGCAGACGCAAACTATACAGAGAGAGAGGACATTGTTTCAAGCTTGAGCTTATACTGATCGATGCCTTGAGTGAGTCAGAAGTGCGTTTAAGCTGGTTTGCCAATGATTAACGATCCCTGGACGAATCTCTCTCTCTCTCTCTGTCTCTCGTGGCTGATTGGTCCGATTCCAATGGGCATTATCCGCGGTTGCTTAGCTGCTGGTTTCGCCGCACTAATAAGCGACCTGCTATACATCAACGTGTCGTCGTGATGCGAGAATCGGTATAAGAAATTCAAAATGAAAAGGATCTTTTCTATATTGCTTTTAATGAACTCCCGCTCGATATACGTAAACACAAGACACACGCAAGAAGGGGGTGTGTAGAAACGAAAAAAAAAAAAAATTCCCGGGTATAAAATAAATATCGATAACGCTTACATAGCGAGTATACTCTTCGGGGTCGAGAGCGCGCGGGGCGACAAAAGTGTCTTTGTCCGTTTTTCGAAAAGTCCCCGCGTACATACATATATATACGCGTCCCTTCATCCATCTTCCTT
This sequence comes from Galeopsomyia nigrocyanea, assembly GCA_035047105.1. Lineage (NCBI taxonomy): Eukaryota > Metazoa > Arthropoda > Insecta > Hymenoptera > Eulophidae > Galeopsomyia > Galeopsomyia nigrocyanea. The sequence goes on along the minus strand of JAWWMK010000022.1, from coordinate 1,774,526 downwards.
TCTTTCCATTTTCTTCGAGGCAAACTCGCTTTCTCGCTGGCTCGCTTGCGTGTGTGTGTGTGCGCAAGCAAGCGAGCGATCGCAACCCCCGTTGTCGCGTCCGAGAGAGAGAAAGAGAGAGAGAGAGAGAGAGAAGCTAGCAGCTGTCTCTCTCTAGCTCGGCGTTCGCTCTCTCTCGGCTCTGTTCACTAATTGCACATTCTTCGCATAGTTTCGCCACCCGGAGGGGGAGAGAGAGCTAGCAAGCAAGCAAGCGAGCGAGTGAGAGAGAGAGAGAGAAAGGACGGCTACGCCCGAGCTCATCCCCCTTCAGCCACACCACCTCACCCTCTCGACCCCCTTCGCCTGCCTGCCTGTCCCGCGTGTCTCGCTCGCTCGCTGCTGCTGCTGCTTGCTCGTTCCACTTTGCCGCCGCCACCGACGCCACCATCTCTCTCTCTCTCTCTCTCTCTCTCTCTCTCTCTCTCTCTCTCTCTCTCTCTCTCTCTCTCTCTGTTATTCTCGCGCGCGCACAGCACGATTATCAAGCAGCTTATCCCCTATATATCCATACATATATATGCGTGCGTGCGCGTGTATGTGTTTTTTAAGCGACAGACAAGAATTTTTTATTTGTCTTTTTCCCTCTCTCTCTTTTCTTCTTCTTCTTTTTTTTTTATCGATGAGAAATGACGCGCGACGCGAGGAAAAAAAGTCCCTCGATAATCGCCTGCGCAATGACACAATTGGCGCGTGCGATAGCGACATTTTAATGAAAAAAATGCAATCAGAAAAAAAAACTTCTGGTAGTTTTTCCTTTCTAAAAACACGCGCGTGCGATACGAGTGTTATTTATTTCCGATACACAACGAACTTCGTTCGCGCAACGGATAATCCGTATAATATAGAATTTAGACGAGAAAGAGACAAAAAAAGAAGAGATAGAATTGGCGCGTGGGTGGTGGTGGTGGTGGCGAGAGATGTATATATATATAACTGAGAAAGGGAGTCTCTCTCTCTCTCTCGAGTCTGCCATCTTGGCCGAGCCATTACGCGCGGGAGTTTAATTAAACTCCGGCGAGATGTCAAAGGACTCGGTGGTGGCCGCGTATATAGCGCAGGCAGCAGCAGCAGCAGCACGCCGGAGCGAAGACGGACAATGCGGACGCGCAGATTATTACATCGTCCTCGTTCTGTCCCTCTCTCTCTTGCTCTCACCGTGTGATATATATCTCTCTCTCCCCGGGCAACTCGCGTGTTTACGCGCCTAGCTCATGCTCGCTCTGCCCTTTCATCCTATACTCTGTTGTGTGTGTACTGTCCATTATGCGCAGTGCTCGATAATTTTCCTTTCCAATTCCAAAGATTGTTGAGCTTTGTCGTCTTTAGTGCTACAGTATATCAGTCAATCAAATTTGTGGGGTTTAAAGCTCGTACTTGATGATAGAGAGAGAAAGAGAGGAAAAAAGCTCTCTAAATATACACTTGGTTTTTTATGGCTTGTGTGATATTCTTTGCTTTCTCTCCGGGTGTATGCGTGCATATGAAAGTTTCACACGATGAAAAGCGCACATTCTGACGGATTTGCTCGTTTCATCTTTATAGCGCGCGCACTACGTACATAGTAGGGGGTGTGTGCAATTCGCCTTTTTTTTTCAACTCTTTTCTCTCTTCCACGCGAATTACATACACACACTTTTCTTTTTCCATACTCTTTCGCTTTGTCGCCAAGCTGTTTTTACATCAACTTGTCTCGCACGTTGCTTTTTCACTTCATGATTGCAGTACATTTTGGAGTGGAAAAGAAAAACAAAAGCTGCAATTAGAAAATTAAATTTTGTTTTTAGTATAAATATTTTTAATTATATACGGCGAGCAAAGCACGCAGCTTTTGAGAAGCATAAAAAGCCATCGCGAAGTTTGTTCTCTCTCTCTCTGGCTAGCGAAGCAGCATTTATATATCCATCTTGAGCTTTAGCGTAATGAATTTTCGTGGCGCGGCGCGGCGTAGCGCAGGGTTTAGCAAAGCTTGAAGCTTGCGCTCGCTGGTGGAAAAAGGAAAAGCCTAATGAAAGTAATTCCTGGAGGGCGATGTAGAGAGAGAGAGAGAGGACGAGGCTCCTTCGCGGCGAACTTTCCGAGAAGGCGACGAGGACGAGGAGAGCGAGAGAGAAGCCGCCGCCTCGCGATTTTAGCCCAGGTATTTTAATTAGCGCAACAACGAAGACGACGACGTCGACGGCGACGAAGAACGTTGTTTCATATTTACGCACAGCAGCAGTAGCATAGCTAATGAATATTAATTCGCCCGCTAGCCTCAACGATATCTCTTATGCTTGCAGCGTCCTCGTATTTTTCACGCGCCAGAGAGGGAGGATACAAAAAAAAGTGCTTTATGACGCTTAATTCCACACTCTGTTTCGTCGAGTGATTCTTCTTCTTCTTCTTTTTTGCGCGTGCGTTCGCGGGCTTTAATATAATCGAGCGAATAATGAAAAGGCGAGAGAGAGAGAGAGAGAGAGAGAGAGAGAGAGAGAGAGAGAGAGAGAGAGAGAGAGAGAGAGAGAGAGAGAG
>JAWWMK010000022.1:1747681-1765596 GCA_035047105.1 Galeopsomyia nigrocyanea | reverse complement strand
ATATGCATTGTAAAAGACGATCCGTCGTCGTCAAAGGCGCGAGTACATCGGCATTCGACGATAAAATTCTTTTGTCAAGTCGGACTGAATGAGAAAAGGATAGGTAGGGGGAGAGAGAGAGAGCAATGAGATCATCCGCGTGCAAGTTTATAGGCGAAGGGACTGGAGAGAGAGAGAGAGAGTGAGGCTGGACGACGAGGCTTGGGTTATTGCTTCGGTGCGGTTATGGCGTCGTCTGTGTCGCCTTGCTGAATGGGCGCCTCTGCTGCTGCTGCTGCTGTTGCCCCGGCACGACGGGCAATATCGCGCCGCGCGAGAGCAAGTGAGAGAGAGAGAGAGAGAGAGAGCGACGCGGTCACGTAGACTGACCTCAGCACCGAGCAATAACGAGCCCGCCAAGCCAACGCCGAGGGATGTCAAACCCCTCTTCTCGCCTTCCTGCCGCCACTATTCTACCGGTAAACCTAGTCGACCGACTTCACTTTTCTTCTTTTTACTTTCTTTTTCTTACTTTTCTTTTTTTTTTACTTTGACGCGAGCTTCTCTTTTTTTCAATACGTTTATTAAGTTGTCGTCGGTTTGAATGTGAAATAATGAATTCGAAGCTTCGATAGCGCGAGGGGGAAATTTTCACTTGGATCCTTCGAAATTTGAAATCAAAAGCTTATTCGCGCGAAAAAAAAGGTCTTGGCGATAAATTCCCAATAAAAAAAAAAGCGATACTCTCAACTCCATACAACATCATGGCAATCCCATATTTCGAGGAAGGTAATAATAAAAAAAATATTGTTCACTTACCGTACATCTTTCCCTCGTCGGAAAGGATGATTTTGCGCCGGCCGCATGGTGGATATATGGTGAGTGCCTCCTGGAAGCTCTGCTCGATATCCGGCGACCACACGCCCTCGGCGTCCGCCGCCGACAGGTCCTTCTCGTCCTGTGTGTTTAATCACGAGAGAGAGAGAGAGAGAGAGAGAGAGAGAGACAGAGAGCCACGTTAATTATCTCCAACTCGCGGCAAATTGAATTTAGCGTTCAATTCAATGAGGAATATAATACTTACATCGCTGATGTCGCCAACATCGAGATTTTTGGTATCCGAGCCGGTGCCGTTGGCGTCGGGCGGCGGCCCGGAACTTGCGGGGGTCCACGGTGAGGAAATGGTGTCGGCTGCAGCCACCGCACTGCCTGTAATCACAAACATTAACAAACATTTTTTTATTTCAGCTCGACAAAATAGAACAAACAATTAGGTGCTATATTTCGAGCAAAGCGTATGTATATATTCGAATTGCAATCGAACGAAAGTAAAGCTTGCAGGCAATAAAAGCTGTGCGACGGGGTTAAATTGTCGGCGCGCGCGAAACCGCAAGATGTCTAACCCCCTAGTAAATCCAGGCCGAGGAAAAATGCAAGAAAGGGAGATGGAAAGCTTGCGTCGTTCGTTCATTTGGTGCACGCACGTGCCGCACTGCAGTGCACGGCTCCGTTAGCCGAGTTTATCTCTCGGGGGCTCGAAGCTTCAGAGCTCTCGCGGAATGGAGCGAGAGGAAGAGAGTGAGTAAGGTAGGTCGTGAAATTTCGTGGAATCCTAAGACTTCCGGAGGATTGCCGACGCAGGCACGCAGGCAGCCAGGCAGTCTGAGAGAGAGAGAGAGAGAGAGTGCGGAACGCGGGGGGGTAGCTAGTGGCGGTGGTGGTGGTAGTAGTGGTGGATGCTCAGACGACGTCATTTTCGCGAATTGCCGTGTTGCACACTGCCAGAGCTGCGATTTCCACAGTAGGCAAACGGAGGGAAGGGAGATGACTTCAGCTATGTATACCTTTTTAAGCTCCAAATAACTTCAGCAATGCCTTTTGTGCCTTATTTTAGTTTGAGAGAAATGCTACTTGTTGAGGCTCTATAGAAGCTCTCGATACGAGGCAAGGAGAGTTCGAGTTTCTTGCATTCCTCTCGTGTTTTTGCCAATTTAGTTATCAACAGCGACTATTTTAGTATAAGCTTCTACTTGCTCGTACTTGAAATTGGGGTTGAAAAAGGCATGAAATAAAGGAAAAAGCAACCGCAGTACGGCAGACAGGACGGATGTCGCGGCGAGCAAGAGACAAAAAAAACAAATGAAAATCCAGCTCGTGAGCTTGTAAGAGAAACGTCAACGTAGCAAACAGCAACTCTTCATTAGGCCAAGCTCGATAAATTAATGAGGTTGACTTGGTCTCGCGAGAGAGAGAGAGAGAGAGAAAGAGAGAACAAGCGCGACATGGAAAGAGAAAGAAAAGAGAGAAGCAGAGTTTGGAGCACGCGCATTGGCGGCGCAACAAGTGGCTGGCTGATATCGCGTATCAGAGGCAATGGCTCCGCCCTCGTGCCTTTGGAGGGGTGGGACATTCATACAACTCGGGCGCGCCTCCCTATCCTCTCTCCTCTCTCTCTCGCTCTCTCTTGCTCGCTCTGACAGAGTCATATTCTGCTGCCCTGTTACGCGTACCTGCTATATGCCACCGGCAGGCAGCAGCAGCAGCAGCTCACTCGCTCTATTTGCTCGCTCGGCATTTTTGAGGCCAACGGCACAAATTAGCCCCGAAGGAATTTGCGCTCGCTCGTTGGATTCCGTACACTGCCGTTCTCTCTCTCTATCTCTCTCTCTCTCTATCCCGCGTGCTTGCCGATTTTTCAACGCCAAAACAAACGCTACTGTGTTTATACGTATCTGCTAACTCGGTGTAACGCGTGTTATCGTCTATACGTTGCAAGCTCGAAGTTTGCTTCATTGATTTTTTTTTACGATGCAGGGTTGTTTCGTGCTTTTATTCTTTTATGATTGATGCTGGCTAGTGGATTATACGAGATAGTCACGATATACATATTTTGATTAATTTTATGGTTTTGCTCTGGAATGCTTTATACGAATACTTGGAATTAATTTGCAGGAAAGAGGTCACTATATATAACTCACTTGCTCAGCTGATATTGAAAAAAAAAATTCCAAGTAGACGAGCAACAAAGATAACAAGTTCTTTCACTATTATACATTGCAATTTTCAAACTTCACAAAGTAATTATATCTCAGTTAATTATGATGCACAACAACTCGGTGGGGTGCTGAATTAGTATTAACCTAACAGCCGCGAGACCGCAAAAAGTTCAATTGGCAAAGTACCTCAAAATACCAGCAAACGCGCGTGGGCGTGTGTATGTGTCGGTTAATCCCGACATCGCAAAATTCAGCTGCAGGAATAGAAGGCGTGTACAGCACGGGAAGTATGAAACTACAGCAAAACGTTGCGGCTAGCGTGTAGTGAAAACCACAAGGTGAAAATGAGATGGGTTTCGTCCCCAAAGCAAAAGCAAGCAAAGCTTTAATAGAGAGAGACTGCGACATTGCACACGTGCACGCATATAGATCATGTCGTATGGTGGACAACGACGACGACGACGACGACGTGGAGCTTGAAAACGCGCGGATGAAGGATGTGCGATAGGAGGAGGAGACAGCGAATACCAAGCATACCATTGGACTTCTCTCTCTCTCTCTCATGCTCGAGTCCCAAGGCTATATGGAAGCAGATGCGTGCGACTCGAAATGGGGAATGAAGGGGGTGGTCGTGGCCATACAATCGAGGACGTCGCGCAACTCTCTCTCTCACTCTCTCGTCGCCGACTCGCATTCTTTAGTTTCTCGTATTTTCGACCCTTCGCGCGCGCACACACACACACACACTATATAACTCGCCCAGTTATTTCATATGTCCACTTTTTTCGAATATTTTGTACGCTATATACGGACGACGATTCTTTTTTAACGATATCTTTTTTTTCCTTTTTTTCACGTTAATGCGAATACTTTTCTTTGGAATTAAAAAAGTACTGAAAAATACGGCTGAACGAAAGTTACGGCAGAAGAATTGACTCAGTTTGAAATATATATACGCGAACTTTTCAAAAGAAACTTATATTATATTTTTTTCAAAATTCTGAAAAAATCATCAGAACCAATCCGGAAGTTACGCGGTCAACGATAATATCTCGACCGCACGCGGATGGGACACACAACCCTCTCTCGCGCATGCAAACAAGGCATTGCGCACACGAGAGCGCGATAATAGGAAAGCTGTAAATTTTCGGCATAACAATTCGCGCACGGTGAAGGGGGAGGGTGACTAGATGGTGGTCCGTTATCACCACGCCGCGACCGGCCAAATATTTCGTCCGAGGGAAAACGATCTGTGTTTCGCGGTTTAAATCTATGCGCTCGCGCGCGCGGTCCCCTTTCTCCCCCTGTACACTCCAACTATCCGAGGGTATGAATTTTAGTTTACCGCGAAATCGTTATTACACTTGATGTCGGAGAGATAGAGATTGTTTCAATATAATAATATTATTAATTGGGGGGAATGAAATGTAACGTATTTTTGAGCGATATTTGTTACCCATCTTTTTTTTTTTTTTTTGAAGTCGTATGGACTTTATCTTTATCCATTTGTGCCAAGCTAACGCGCAATTCAATTCACTCGTCGAACAGCACTCCCCAATCCCGAAAGAAAGGCAAAACCACGATGAAAATGAAAAGTAGCTAAAACTGGTAAACATCGTCGAAGCACACACAAAGGCTGCACAGTTGTGTGCGAGGGATCACGATGGTATCTAGTCGCGCGTGCGACAGACATACACACACACACACATAGCACACATACAGAGGGTTTGAGAGAGGGAGAGGCGGGTGTGTGTATATATATAGTAGCTATATAGCATTGGCAGAGACGAGCGGGACGGGGGGCGAGCTTTCACAGGAATGCGTCCCGTTTAATATCGCGGAACATTATATATCGTCGTCCTTGTCCCCTCCCCCCCACCCTCCTCTCTTGTGTGTATGTGCCTCGACGCCACGTCACGGATACACACGCTTGCCATCCTCCTCTTCCTCCTCGACACATCTATCCTGCAGCACCCTACTCGCTCTCCCACTGACTGTATAAGTGAATATTTGCCTGTTGAGAGGATAGCCTCCTCCTCCTCCTGCGTATGTGTGTGTGGCACGGGCTTCTTTTTTTTAAAAGGAATTTTTTTTTTTCATGAAAAGCCTCGATTTTTCACGTGTACTATGTCGTTAATTCGATGCGATACAAATTGCGAGATTGTCGCGTGTCGAGTGTATGTGTGTGCGTGTGTGTACAGAAATGAAATTAACTCGTTGTGTGCTCGCAGTAATGAAAAGGATCTATTGAAACAAACTGCCTACTAAGTCTGCACCAACTCCGCGCGCGCATCATTAAACGACTTGCGAGCGCGAGAGTGCGAGTAAAAGCTCATCAAAAGTCAAAGCGTATAACATACAGACGGATCCTCGTATACCGACACAATACACTCGCAACCTTAATTACGCGCACTGCCACCCTTCTCTCCCCGCTCGCCCGCGATACAACACAGACGGCAAAATAAAAAAAAAAGTCAGTGAAAACCAGCGTGCACCATTTCACTCGATTAAACTCCCGGGGAGAAAGACCGAAAAAAAAGAGAAAAAGGAAAAGGTTTCTATGCGACGCATAGAAAGGGGGAGAGAGAAAAAAAAAGAAGAAAAGGGAAGCAAACGAAATCATCTCCATTCCGAGCGACGAAACTTGTGCGACTCTAATGAATTTCTCGCGCACGAGAGGTTTGCGTTATAATGCGGATGGTAGGGGAAGGTGGAAGAAAAAAAAAAGAGGGCGATGAATGCGTGGGTTAATTTCATACGTCGCCGTACTATGAATTTCGTTTTTCAAAAGTTCCATTATTCGCGCGCTGTCGCTTCTTCCTCATCTTCCTTTTCTAATTGCGAAACATCAACCGCTGATTATCTCGCGCGTAGGTACACTCTTGAAAAAAATTTGCAGTTCTGAAAAAGAGAGTCGGATTATGAAGTCGTGACGCGCGCAATTAGCGACGTCTAATTCGGAGATTGAGTTGAAAAAGACGGGGGGAGGAGATTTGTAAACAGTAGGCACGCTTCTTTTGATTTGACGAGCTTTGCATTGTCGGATTATCCAGGTATATCTAAAGCAATTAGAGCGCGGAGTCTGCTCTTTCTTTCTTTTTTTTTTTCGTTAATGAGACAGCATGTATTTTTTTTCTTCTCTCGTTTGTTAGTTACTTGCATCAAAGAGAGAGAGGGAGTCTAGAAAACTTTAAAAACGTCGTTATTTGCATGAATGGATTGCGGTGTAATTACTGCAGCTTAATGATACTGCCAACAGTACATCATCTCATTATGTACAGGTGTATGTTGTATATAACGTTTTGCGGTTTTAGGAGCCACTTATTTACAAAGCTGGCTGCGGTCTTTATATTCAAAACTTCAATTTCTTTTCAATTTACGGGCTCTTTTTTTTACAAAGCACAAAGAAAATGTTTTTTTTTTCTCTATCTCTCGTGTAACGAGCTAGATGATGTTTTTATGCCGGCTAACGTTGTATAAAGAAAGTAATTAACGAAGCGAAATAGACGTCGCATATTTCAATCACGAGTAATTACGAGCCGCTATCTCTCTCTCTCTCTTTTCTCTTCGTTATAATGCAGAATTTCAAGCTTTGACAATACACACAATACACAAGCCGTCGGCAGCAGAGAGATACGCGTGATTAATTCGTTGGCAATCTTAATTCGACGTCGTCGATTCACCCGTCTATACACACAAATGCATATGATTCGAGAGTGAACGAGGGAGACTCTCACTCTCTCTCGCAATTAGAGGGATTAATTTACATACTGGCGGATTAACCGTTTCGCCCCGCATGAATTATTCAAGCCGATGCTAATACGTCTTTGGGCGCAAAGTCACCCAGGGTCAATAATTGAATGCTCTTCTCTGCTACTACTACTACTACTACTACAACTACGGCTACTGCGGTGTATAGATTTACGGAGGCGGAAAGGAAGGGGGAGAGAGAGCAAAACGTCGGATTAACCACGCAGACGTCGATTACAAGCGAATAAAGACACCGTTGTATTTACATCAATATTCATGCATCGCTTTTTAATATCGAGCACAGAAAAAGAAAAAAAAAATTGATAATCGAAGCCCCAGTATAGTGTATCCCCGTTTCGAATGCATAAATACACGCCGATTAATTGGCGAGCGCGAGTTCACGAGTTGGATGTTTTATTCAATTTTATAAGGAGAGAGAGAAGCCGAGCGTTTTTTTAATTAATTTTAGCGACGACTGAAATTTCCCTTTGCATGCCGCGTGGCGAGCCATTAAGTAACGCGAACGAATAAATTATCCTTTCTATTAGGCGGAATTCACGAGTTTGTAAGCTATAATACACAACGGCCATTCGATATATGTATATTGTACGAGAGAGCTTTATTGATTTATGCGGCTATATAGGCAGGACGACTCGGGCACACAAGGAAGATTATAATCGTATAGCCGCGGCGCGCGATTATGAAAGATGCATGCTGTGTCTGTCGCGCGCGCGAGTTTTGTATCCCGGAAAACATCACCGTGGCTAATGACCCGTATTAGATTTATTTTCTGTGACTGTGTTTTTATGCTTTGCATGTTTGATGCGTTATTAATGTATAATTTGTTTTGAACGATGTTGGCGGTTCTGTGTAATGTAATTTCCTTGAGCGAGAGTAATTGAGACAGATATTGATTTTCATAAATTATTTCGCTTGATTAAAGTATGTTACATCGCGTAAAATTAACAAGATCGTAAAATTATAAATTATCATTAAATTGCGATACTGCAATGTTGCCATTCTAAAAAAAAGGAACTAAACGCCACAAAGTGCACTGACACTGAGAAAAAAAAATTAAATGTACCCAATTTTTTTTCATCTTTGTAAAGGAAGCATCTAGACGAGGTCAATTAACCCTGGCAATTATAAAAGCATCCGAGCAATTCGTCCGAATGATTTTCCTGATTGCAAAACAAGCACAATTAAAGCATCACCTGTACATATACACGACCGTCCGAAAAAAAAAAGAAGAGAAAAAGATCAAAGTTGCATTTATACACATCGCGCACGCAGTTTCAATTCCCACGGGTCAAACGCCGAAAAATATCTCGATGCTGCACGTGTGCATCGCCGCCGAAAAATTGCGCAAAGTAGCAGCATCGTCCTCGCGTCGTCGTCGAAGAACGTAAGAGCCCACAAAGAAAAACGATAAAGCCTTTGTCGGCGAACGCTCGTTATATCGGCGGCACCTATCGACAGTCGCCGCGCGCGCGAATGCCTTTTAATCGAAAAACCAAGCGACTCCAAAACACACACACAAAAAAAAAAGAAGAAGTTTCGGGTGGCTCGCGAGCAATGATAGATCGCCATAAGCGATTGTTATTTTACACGCTGTCAATTTACACACGCACAAGAGACGCACGATTAACGAAGGTGTTACGAGGTCAATTGCCATAAGATAAGATACTTCGGGCCTTTTTTTTTACAAGCGTATATAGAGATAATTATCATCGTCGCGTTAGTCGGAGATCGTTTATCAATAGAGTATACCAAAGGCATCTACTTTTGCCGCTGAAAATTCTCGCTGTATACTCTCGAGAGAGAAACGTGCACGATGTGAAAATACTCGTGTATATATATATATATATATACAGAAGCACGAGAGCACAAACATTCGACCAATTACGAGGGAAGAACAATGAGCGTTTTGCTAGTAGCCCGCGCTCTCCACTCTCGCGATTAGTGAAACCTTACGAATGCAGGCGTACATACGTTGGCCAAAAATACAATTTGGCCAGTAGCAGTTGCAGTAGCAGCAGAATTGAGAAACCCCCATGGGCGAGAGAGAGCGAGTTCTACAATGGATTCTATGCGCCCGAGAAACAAATTAAGAACTTGGCCCGCGCGCGCGTGTGTGTGTGTGTGTGTGTGTGTATGTGTGTGCCCAGCGGCTCCATTATTGTTATTGCCGCTCTCTCTCTCTCTCTCTCTCTCTCTCTCTCTCTCTCTCTCTCTCTCTCTCTCTGAAAGCGTATGTGTATGCAGAGTACAGAGAGAGAGAGAGAGAGTGAGAGCCGAAGGCTAGTAGTGCGAGCTTACAAATTGAAGACGCTAATTTACACACGGAGAGAGAGAGAGAGAGAGGTGAGTTCTCGCGCGCGAGCTTTGTTAGTCTGCTGCTGCTGCTGCACGCTTATTAACTCGAGCAAGTTTCCACTGACTAACTAGCTCAACAATGTTTGGCAATTATCTCGGCTAAATGATCGTTATACCTAAAACCCGGGCCGTCGAGCAGCAGCAGCAGCAGCAGCAGCAGCAGCAGCAGCAGTCTGTTGTATACCTATCTCTCTTCCGGATTCAAGCGAGCCCTTTCTACTCCCAAAACTGACCCGAAATATTTACCCTATCGCAGAAGAGGGCTGCGCGAGCCTTGTTGCTGCTGCTGCTGCTCTTGTTGTTGTTGTTGATAATATTTCGCTTGCTGTTGCTTGTGGCTGCATACTACTCGCAAAGTATATTCTGATGCTGCGGGGGGTTTGTTTTGGAATCCAAAATGTGTATGGGGTGAATTTAGAGCTTTTTTTTTCAAATGAGCTTGCAAATGCATATATCGTGTTCTGATCAAAACATAATCTCTAGCAAGGTGGTACACAATTTACTTCGACTTCATTCGACACAAACACATCCTATAACTAAAGAATCTTTCCAGAGCAAACTGAAGATCTAAAAGCTTGAGGCAATGTTTCACACAAGCGAATTCCTTTATAATTCGAAATATATGTATACATATAGCTTTTTTTTGAGATGCAAACGCTGGATAATCGCTAAGTAAGTCCTCTCTCTTATTCACGATGTTCTCTTGTTTTTCACAAAGTCTCTCTTCGTCGTTGTCGTCGTCCCCCAGGATTTTTATCGCTTGGACGCATACCTCGCGCGCTGCAGCGTATTTCATCGAGGGGATGCTTGCTATATAGCCTTCGAACGAACGAACGACACTTTTATTTTTTTTAAATCCTGTAAGCGATAAAACCTTCAGTCCTGCCGCTGCCGCCGTAGCCGCCCGCGTGCCAAGCATCGTCCCGCTGTTGTGTGTGTCGATTGCTTACTTAATGCCCTCGCAAAGTAATTGCCAAGTATATATATATAAGCAGCCTGTTTATTTATTTATTTATTTATTTTTTCGTCAACAGCTTTGATCTTATTAAACGCGTTGAAATCTTAGCTATTTTAAATATGCCAGCTGAAAGAGAGAAGTGCGTTAACGGATTAAAGTAAAAAAAAAAAGTGGCTGATCTCTCTGTTCGGTTCTGAGATTGCCAGATAATCGAAATAAATTTAATCTCGTCGCCGAGATATAAACGTGGGAATTGAGCTTGAGAGAGAGCGAATAAAAATAAAAATCAGGTAGATCGTGCTCGAGCGATATCGATAACGTGTTTTAATTACCCTGCCTGAAGCTGCCGGCTGTAATTAATTTTATTAACTCGCCTGCGAGCGGTCAAAAAAAAAATTACGGGACGGAAAATATAATCAGCACCTAATAAATTCGATTGATCCAATTTTTCGAATGACTCGTAAAACTAATAACGACGCAGTGTGAAAGGAACGGTAATAAAAACGCATACAAAAAATCAAGAGGAAAAAAAAAGAGGGAGGGAGAATAAAAAAAAGATAGAGGAAGAAAGTTAAGAGACACGCGAGAGAAAGAGAAAAAGTGAAAAGTCAAGCGAAACGGTGCAGGCTTGCTGGGCTTTTACACGTGCAGAGCTAGTGAGAGAGAGAGGCGTGAATTACAGAGAGAGAGAGAGAGAGAGAGAGAGAGAGAGGAGCTACGCCCGCGCGCGCGACAGGCTCATTGTCCTGTGCTAGTTTAATTAATGCAGCTGAAGCCAGCTCTGCGCACATCGCCTTCTCTCTCTCTTTTTTTCCCGACTCCTGCCACCCGGTGCTCGCTCTGTTTTATTCGTTCGTACACGGGACGATGGGCTTTACTTTTTTCTCTCTCTCTCTCTCCTTCCGCTTGGTTTTTAGTGGGTGGGCTTTGTGTTGTTTGTCGCGCGAGCGCTTTGAAATCCACCAAGGCAAAGCTTGAACGCGCGCGTGGCACACACACGGCGATACGCTAATAAAGGCTTAAGTGTAGCCGTTTTGTTGCCTTCATAATTACGTTTTCACGCTTAGCTTTATAACCCATACTCGGCCTATTGTCTCCACGCGACACTTTTATTTTCTTTTCAATCCATTTTCATAATTCTTTCTTTTTTTTGGTTTGACAAATGATTATTTTTCAAGTTCAATGTAGATTTTTTTTTGGAACTAATTTTCTGAAGTAATTCAGTGCTGTGCCTCTTTGGTATATACTTTCACTATTATTGAACAATCGTTAAAACCTATCGTGAATGTAAATTTTATCTGGTAATTTTTTTAAGCCATTGTTTTAGAAACATTGAATAATTTCATTTTTATAAGAATTCACGTACCCATTGCAATTCAAGAACAATCGGAACTGACTACAAAAAAATCATTTTTCAATCTAAAGCTCAAGTTTGAAAAGAGAACGGCTTAATTCATATAGACATTAGCAGTTTTACTTGAACATATACACTTTGAAATAGTCAGCCACGTAGCGGAAGAGTCGCTAACTAAATCATTCAAGACATACATTATTCATGACTCTAATTTGTATGAACTGTAACCAATAGACTCTGAAAACAGGGAAAATTCAATATACAACAGTAAACACATATTAAATTTTCAATTTAAAACTGTTATAATCAGCGATCAGCCCGTATGAATAATACAGTAAGCAAATATGACTTGGCATTAAAGAGCATCTGTGCTTGCGCGCTTATGTGTGTGTGTGTGTGTCATAAGTTTTCCGACAATAATACGCTATTATAATCCCCCGACGTATATATATGCGTCCCACCCAGTTCACGGCATCAAACAACCGTCAAATTAAAATGCAAACAAAACTATCTGTCTCGTCGCATCTCGTCCTGGCATTGAAACCGATCCTCTATTTCCAGCCGTATAGTAACAGAGAGAGAAAAGTAATCCGCCCCCTTTTGTAATATCCCATTGATTCAAAGCAGTCGTCGTCCCTTTTTATTATTATCTCTCTCTCTCTCGAGCACACATATATAGGATGATCTCAAAGTCTCGATCGCTTTTGCGGTTTGGGATTGCGCGTTGCTCTCTCACACACATACACACGCCTAATCGAGATTCGATTCGACTCGACTGCCGGATGTATATTGCGGGACTTTGGAGTGGATTATTGATTCAATGAAGCGGTGGCGTCAGTATTAGAAGGAAGGAGGGAGAGAGAGAGAGAGAGAGAAACGCGCGCGCGCCACGGCCGTTTTTGGCTCGATCAAGAAGAGAGAGAGAGAGAGAGAGAGAGAGAGAGAGAGAGAGAGAGAGAAGGGGGCGAAGCTGTATAGGCGGCGAGGCGCAGGTCGCCGAGTTGCATAATCTCTATCCCCCTCGACGACATAGACGAGCAGCAGTGCTCTCTCTCTCTCTCTCTCTCTCTCTCTCTCTCTCTCTCTCTCTCTCTCTCTCTCTCTCTCTATCTCTCTCACTGAATAACGCTTTGGCCGTTTATATGTAAGGGGGATGCGTCGCGTGTAATTATCAATTTATATATCGGACAAAGATTGTGCGGCCAACACTTATATTCTTCCACCCAAGCTTTTATGGCCTTTGGTGATTATTGCTTTTACTCTCGGGGGGAAAATATTCACTTTTTCTTTTTCGAATACATTGACTTTCAGCAATTTTTTTTTCTGTGTGACAGAAATGTTTCCGTCAGAATTTAATCCAATTATTATTTAAAAACAGTCGTCGACTATGCAGCCTAGACATCAAACGTAATCAGCGTACGTAAAGGTATGAAAAAGAAGAAGCAAACCCTTTGAAAACTGAAAAGGATTTGATTGGATAACAATTGAAATGAGTCAAACGTCAAGGAAGCTTTCGAAAGCTTATCCTTCTCTTTTCGCGAATCGGTTTGTCGAGAAACAATAGGAAAACGAGTTGAACCAATGAATCGAACTTTTTTTTGTATCTCTCTCTCTCTCTCTCTCTCTCTCTCTCTCTCTCTCTCTCCTCGCGAAAAGCGTTTTCCTTTTTTTTTGCTATTGACTTCCAAGCGGCAAGAAAACAAAGAGAAAGTGAGAGAGAGAGAGAGAGAGACGAAGAAAGGTACTCGACGGTATAGCGGCAAATAAATAGAGAAGGAACGTCGGTAGAGAAAAAGCCTCTCTCTCTCTCTCTCTCTCTCTCTCTCTCTCTCTCTCTCTCTCTCTCTCTTCCTCTCTCGTTCGAGAGTAAGAAACGATTGGAATAGAAGAAGAAGAAGAAGAAGAAGAGTAGTATATAGGTATATGGTCGCGGGTCAAGGTGCTGTTTCTTGGCTTCTTGGCTTCTTCGTCTACTACTTCTTGTTCCCTCGGCTAAAGAGAAGCTAGCCAGCTTAACTGAAAAAGTTCGTCAAAGTTGAAGGCAGCAGCTCTTACTTCGTATAGCCGGGCAATAACCCGCGAAAACTTAAAAATCGGCGTACTTTGAATCTTCTCTCTCTCTCTCTCTCTCTCTCTCTCTTCTTTCTGCCGCTTTGTCTGAAACACTTCTTTAGAAAAGTAAAAAAAAAGAAAAGGGAGAGAGAGAACAATAAAGCAGTTGTAATCAATTTCAAAGCACGCGTCGTCTTATATATATCCGTCGTGCCTCACTTTTCTCACGCTTCGGATTCAAATTAATCGCTGCCGGAATAAATTTATTATTATTGATTTCACCCTAGCATTATCCTTATTACACACACACTCGATATACGTGTACATATAACCTCCGGACGAAGGGAAATGGATATACGTGCCCGCGCGCACCGCATCAGTTTGCGAAACAGCAAGCAGCAGCATGAGCTCGCTGATCTATCGATGCGCGTATAGGAGGGGTTTATATCGAGAGGAGATGAGCTGTTTAATGAGTAATTTGCGCGCATGTTAAGCTTTATACACGTCGGTGCTTTTGTTCGTGCTGCTTGCTGGCTGACGGTCTATTGTTTAATCCTCCTCGATTACGCAAAAAACTTTTTTATTTTCTTCGTAAGAAAGCTCGTCGACGATAACAATTTTTTTATCATTTTAACGGAGAATATTAATTCCCGGCTGAACTCGACTTTTCGACAATTCTATTCGCGGAAGGTATAGACTTAAGTGGTAAGTAGAGCAAGTTGCGCTTCTCTCTCTCTCTCTCTCTCTCTCGCAGAAACTCGCAACGGAAATAATCCTCTAGCTTGTGCAGCGCGTCTAGTATAGTGCAGCCGAGTTCTAGATTACACACTGTTACTCGGTTACTCCTCCAGCAAGAGAGAGAGAGAGAAAGAGAGGCGGCGACGAAGTCGTTATACACTCGCATATATTAATACTGCCATCAGGCCTGCCAAAGCAACAACTGATATTCTAAAAATACATACACATATTACGAGAGGCATCGCGTAAAGCTTACTAAACGAGGACTGTCACGTAGTAACAAAGAGAAATAATTGCAAGGCAGGCGGATAGATAAAAGGCAATGAAGCGAAACTGTGTGTGTGTGAGAGAGAGAGAGAGAGAGAGAGAGAGAGAGAGAGAGAGAAAACGGGCCGTAATTAATTTGGTAAAAGTAGGGAGGCAGGGAGTTTAGGCGAGGGATACTACACGCGATATTCGGAGGGATGAGAACGCCAGAGAGAGAGGGAGCTCGGAGGAGGAATTATCGCCGAGAAAGCGGAAGCAGAGTGTCTGGTATGCCGAAATCGATAAAGCGACTCCCACCCACCCAAACCCCCGCGCCAGTTTGCTCGCTTGCTAGCTCTACTCCTTCGTGCGTTTGTCCCGTTTCTCTTTGGCTCGATCGCTTGCTTCTTTTTTTTCTTTTTCTTTACTTTCTTTTTAAAGTGCTGTGTATGTTGTTGTTTATGGCTCGTTTGCGACACGTGAGTCAATTGTTTTTTATATGAACGTGTAATGCGTTATGTGATTCTCGAAATGAAATTATTATATACTTTGCGTTGGAAGAAGAAAAAAAAGGGGGGAATTAGAGGTATTATTAACGCAATATTTCTCAATTGATAATTCGATACTATTGACCGATACTCATCTCTGTCTCTCCTTTAATAAATACGCTCCGTCGTAATTGCACATGAGTGTGTCTATAGTCTATGATTAACCACGCCGAGTGTGGAGAGGGAATAAAGATTTCGCAAACAGCTCTCCGAGGCTCACCCTTCTCGAAGAAGACGACGACGACAACGACACGCCGCAGCTTACACAATAGCCCCCCCGAGTAGTATAGTAGCGATCAGAACCGATAAGCTCGTCGTCGTCGTCGTCAAGAGCGAGAGATAAAAAAAAAAGAAGAGAAGGGAACGAAATAGTCGAAAAACTATTCGAAGCTAAAACCCCCCTCTCTCGTTTTTTTTTTCACTGCTGTTTGGTGGATTGCCGCATGACACGTCAACTCGCGTGAGCAACGACCTCCCCTGACGCCACCCCCCGCTCTCATTGCCCGCAAAAGTATATGAAAATTGGGTTACGCGGAGATGGTCGTTATTATATTGCTGCTTTTTTGGAGGTTAATCGTTTACACGAGGGTGGTGATTTTGCTACATGGAAATTAGGCTCTCTCTCACTCTCGTTGATGTGTACAATTCACGCGTAATATTTAACCTACACTCGGCGCGTATGGATTTTCGATAGCGCGTTGTATGTACGTTATATAGTAAAGGAGTTGAAAATGGATTGTAAGTACCTTAACTAAAACGGTCAAATTCACTTTTAAATGGATTTTAATAGTTTTCATCGGTGTTCATAAATCAAGGGACAGATCGTTAAGCGTAATAAACGACCTCGTTCATTAGTCTCTCTCTGTATCTGCTATACTGACTTTCTTTTCGTCGATCGAATGTTCCAACTTTCTTATACTTTCTTGGGAAAAAAAAATTCTCGCTTAACGCACACGAAATTTAACTCGCTCGAAGTACGGCTATCATTAGATAAAAAAAGAACGAACGATCTTTATGATATCTTTCTCTCCTGTGAACAACGCATAATTTCACTCTGCAAAAAAAAAATCGTACTGGACAATCCCCCGAAGAGGCAAAAAAAAGAAGAAAAGTGGAGCAGCAGCAGCCAACACACTGGTTCATAAAATCCGCGGTTGACACTTCATAAACACGAAAAGCTCGCGGGGTGGGTGAAAAAGCAAGCAAGCAACGCGGGCGCACGAGAGAGAGAAAAAACAAAGCCGCGAAAAGCCAGGAAAGCTCGTTTCGTCCACGGGGAGTCGGAGATTTATTTGCCAGCAGTAGCAGAGAGAGAAAGAGGCGGGGGTGCCAAGGAGTTGAACGTCCCCGCGACTCGCCCGAATATAAATAGCGTCCTCTCTCTCGCTCTCTCGTCGCTTTGCTTTTTACCTTTCTTTCTCTCCCTTTCTATCTCTCTGTGCGAGAGATCTCGAGACTTTTCTCTCTCTCGAGCGTTGCGCAATGTCGTGGATTTTCCAATGACGAGCTTTTGTTGCTGATCGCCTGATACGCTTATTGTGCGAAAGCTCCCGGGCGAGGGACAGCAGCGTAAAGACGTTTTAATAAAGATTTATCTCTTTTGTCGCCGAGTGAAGAGATATTTCTTTTTTCTTTCTTTTTTTTTTTTTAAATTTCAATAATACTTGCTATTTCGCGTCTTGATGGATTATTCTACACAGCGACGTGTACAAATTGTACGATTCATTTTCACGAAGTGTTTAGGATAATTCGTAAAAGGCAATCAGGACGTGAAGTAAAAGTGCCACACCTCGGTCTCGAATCGTTATACCATACCTATTTCAGAGAGTATAATTTTTCCAAGTCAATTACACACGCGCGCGCACACAATTTCGTGTAGACTAATAGCATAACCGTATATCGACTCCATTATAACATCATTACAGTCATCACTCTCGAGAACAATCTACGCAAGCGATTCTCAATAAGGTGTCGTGCACAACACCCGAAGAAAGAAAAAAAAAACAACAATCCTAGTGCACTGCCACACATAGGCGTATAAATAATCGAGCGAATAAAAGCGAAGCGCGACAAAGTACGAGTGAAGCTTCGCGTGCTCTTGGCGGTTGGCCAAGCGACGAGGTCGTTAAGTCGAGAGAGCCCGAGGATCGACCGAGCGCGCGAAACTAAATAAAAAGATAAATACGAGGTGAGAGAGAGAGAGAGAGCTGCGTATTTATTCTGGAGCTTGCTATTTCTCGTCGTTTACCCCCCACATTTTCTCTCATTCGGGGCTAATTTACTTTTATGAACTTTGTACGTGTGTTCGTTTGGTAATTATCATGCAGTTTTGTCGGCAAAAGAGAAATACAATTCTTGACGGTGTTCGAATTAAAGAATCAAACGGTCATTGAAGCGATGCAACTTCTAAGAAGCATTCGCAATAAGAAACGAACAAAAAGAAGAGAAGAAGAAGGAGGAGACGCGCGATTGACCGCTTGGAGATAATGGCTCTTTCTTTCACTCTCTCTCTCTCTCTCTCTCATTATCCTCTATTTCTTTCGCAGCCTGGCCGTCGTCGTCGTCTCGTTTATTCTTAGGATCGATGTCTTATTTATAACGATTTGTCGTATGCGCGTATAGGCAGCGACGACAACTAACTGTCCATCTCGAACTTGAAAATTATGTTTGTCTTTTCATCCGCATTCGCTTGGTTTGCCAATATTATAATTTAAAAAATTCTTTTTTTCTTTCGAATTTAAGGTAGTTCTTGCGCCAAAGCCTTTGTGACAGAATCACATGAAAATTTTTTATTTGATTCTTTTCAAGAATATAAACTTGATTGCAAAATTAGGGTAGGGATTACCGAACTCAAAATTGAGAAAAAAATTGTCAAAGTCAAAGTTCTATAACACGAGCTCTTATGAGAGGTTGGTTTA
>JAWWMK010000022.1:1728251-1747581 GCA_035047105.1 Galeopsomyia nigrocyanea | reverse complement strand
GGGTTTTCAGCTTGACACCTTCGAAAATCGGAATCAGGAGGTCAAAATACATAGAAAACGCTCATAAAATTCCATGGGCATACATCGGCTACGAAAACCCCCCTGGCTCCTAGACTAACTGGTGTATAGATACGATACACCTGTCTTTTACATAATCGTTAAATAAAAGGCGGAAAACACAAAGAAGAAGAAGAAGAAGACTCGCGCAAATAAATCTGTCGCGAATTAAACGCTCCGATTGTATACTCGCGTTTTAAAACGAAACGTCGCGGCATTCCCCGAGCGCTTAGTCACGAAAGGATCGATCGAAGGCGAAAGCGTCGATGATATGTGGGTGACACTGAACGCAAGCGAGCAAGCGACCATGAGAGAGAGAAACACAGACGCCGCGCCGCTGCTGCGGCCCTTAGGGCGTCCGAGCGTAGAGAGAGAGAGAGAGAGAGAGAGAGAGAGAGGTTTGCGAAATCATTACTCGCTCGGCTGCGGATCGACCGTGAGAACGTTCAGCTGTTTTATTTTGTTTTTCTTTTATTCTTTTTTACTCTCTCGACACTTCCCAGAATTTCGGACGGATATTTGCCATTGAATTGTCTGATTTCTGCTCGAATTTTATATTATACTGATCGGATTATGTTTCCGAGCCGATCCTGCCCGTGTGTATGAAATTGATACGATTTTCTTTCTGATTTTTTTTTCCTCTTTTGGTTGATGAATGTCCGTGCCATTTTTTTTTTCTTCAATGAAGCATTTTACTTTGTAATTTGTATGGTATTGAATTGACAACGTAATTACGTAATTGATGGTTGAATTATCGGTAATGAATTTTAAATTGACACGAAAAACTATGTTTTCGAGATCATTGCTTTCAAATGAAACGCAAAAAAAAAACGTAAAAGCTTTTTTTCATCTTTCAAAATAAATTAAGATGATTAAAAAATATTAATAGCCATCAGCTTTTTATTGCAAAATTGTATTATTATATGCTGACGACATCAAGTTATTTAATAAGATACTCTCTCCGCTTGATTCATCCAGATTTCAAAAAGATATTTTTAGTTTACTTGCTTGGTCTCACGAGAATGGGTTAGCTATAAATTTTCTCAAAAGTAATATTATTTCGTTTAATAGAGGGGTTGATCCGTTCGTTTATGATTATAATGCGTACGACGGTCAGCGTCTTCAACGAGTTACTTCAGCATGCGATTTGGCAGTAACTTTTGAAAGTAATTTCTCATTTAATTTGCATATTTAGATCACCGTAACTAAAGCTTTATAAACATTGTTGGTTTTATAAAAAGAAGTACGACTACATTTCGTAATTCCTCGTCTTTAATCTTTCTCTATAACTCTCTGGTGGTGCCAATTCTTACGTATTGCTTCTCCCGTCCTTTTCAGGATAATCTTTTTGACAGACTAGAATCTGTCCAGCATAAGTTCATTAGGTTATTAATGTATAGAATCGGCACCGCCGTGAGTTGGTTTGAACATGATTATTCGCCTGCAATGTCTAAATTTAATATGCTAAGTATTAGGCTAGTACATAGGTACTATAATCTTCTAGTTTATAAGATTAACTATAATTTGATACTCTTCTGACATTTGCAATCTGTTTATGGCTAGGAATTTGTCATATAATTTAAGGTTTCCAAGGAGTGTTGTTGAGAGTGGTGCTAATAATAATTTCAAATCTAAGTCTTGTATTCAGCGTCTTAGGCGTTTATGGAATTATGTTTCTAAAGAGTTACGTATTTAATAAATCTTGGTATATTTAAAAGTAGGACTAAATCATTCAATTTTCTCAACAACACGCTTTTGTCAGCGTACATGTGATTTTCTAACGATTCATCTGCAATATACGTCTTTTATTTTGATAAAAAAAATTTACACGTAGCGATGTTATTGTTATGGAATTTCTGCTCAGAATCTCTAACATGTATTTCATACCATTTTGTAATTGGGCTCTGCCCGTGAATTTATAAAATAAATATATAAAATTCAATTCTTTTTTTATTTCTTCTTTCAATAATAGAACCCTGCAACAGACTCGATGTTAACCCTTTCAAGAGCCAACTCATGTCAACGCAAAAAACGCAAGAGAAACAACAGGATAAAAGTACAAACGAGGATGTCGTTTGGAAACGATATATAAATTACGGCAGGAGTTCGCGTAGCGCGTGCAATGTTAATTGACAAAAATCAACAACGCAAGGGAGGGGAGGACTTGAACTTTCTCGCGTGGCATGTCTTTTCGCCGATTCATTAGGGTCATCTTCAATCGTTGGGAGACTAGCTGCTGCTGCTTCGCTTGCTTGTTGCGCTGACACGATTACCCAGATTTAGACTTTCTCCTTAAACTCGCTAAAAACACCGAACGCGCGTACCTACTTAAGCGAATTGTTGACTACTTTTTTGTTGTTGTTGTTGCTCGATCAAACGATCTCCACGTAATAATGCTGCCGAATTCTCGAAGATCATAGGATTCCATACGATTAAGGTTAGCTTTTACTCCGTTTAAATTTCACGATTGTGTGCGTATATTTAGAGAACGATATAGAAAATTCAATGCTCCGCGTGGTATATTCAATTTAAGCCTCTGATTAACTCGCTGAATGGTGCGGGACGTTCAACTAACGCGCAGATAATTCGAGGATAAAAGAAAGGCAAAAAAAAAGATAAAAGAGGAAGAAGAAGAAGAAGCGACATTGTTCGGTGTATATTCTCCCAATTAGGCATGGTGAAAAAAAAAAAAAAGCAGCAAATGCTAAAAGCCCTCATTAAAACATGCAACTGAATGAAAACGCGCGCGCGGGTAAATGAAAGAAAGCTACGAGTGTATATATACGGCAACTCCATTACGGCGAACGACGACGAGGGTATTACGTAAATCCGCTACGCGTAAACTTAATAAGCAAATCTGAATGGGTCGAACGAGAAAGGAGAGAGAAAAAAAATAAAGCTTCCTAATCGGCGTAGGGTGGTAGATACTCACTGTAGGATACGTATAGAGGGAGAGAGAAGGAGAAGAAAATCGTACCGCGACGACGATGACGATGCTCAAGAGCCCGTGAACTCGATGTGAATGGGAGCCTCGCTTGTTTTTTTTCTCTCTCTCTCTCGCGACCGTCGGAGCGGAAAAATCCTCTCTCTCTCTTTTCTCGCGTTGTATACAGATGCGCCGCCGTGGTTGTTTGTTTGCAAAACGAATTGATCGTTACGTCGCGAATGAATTTTCAGTTTTGTTTTTTGTACGTTGCCTGACGGATTGGAAATTTGGTTATTTCTCTGTTATGTTTTTTTGCGAAAAATGAAAAGTCAATAAACCCATTGGAAAAACATTCGTCAAAAGTTCTTTTGCATACACATAGCGCGATGTATCGAGATGAGACAGGCTGTCGTGCAACGTGTCACGCGCGCACAAAGGACACCTCGAGTTACAATATCACGATATCCGATAAACTGCTTTATTCGAGCTTTGACGGATTAAAGCTCCACGTTGATGTACGAAAAAAAAAACGATTCTCGTGAATTTAACGACAACATTTATTTTTCGTGCAAATGAAGGGAGGATTTATAATCGTTTTATTTCGGTGACTTCGCGTCAGAACGGTGCAGGCAAAAAAAAAAGTTTCACGGCAGCGCGGAGAGTTATGAATGTAACTTTCTTTCTGCGGTCGAATCTAAACTTTACGTTCAAAGTACTGCGTTAAAAGCGCCGTAAAACAGGATTAAAAAAAAATAAACGACAAACTTTTGCGAGAGCGGTGAAATTAAAAGAATGTTTCTCCGAAAGAGAGTGTCCACGCACTTTTTCAACTCGGGGGTAGAGAAGTACGACAATATAAAAAAAAAGTTTTTTTTTTTTACGACAATTGAAACACTGCTTACAAAAACTGTCATTTACACGCTTTTGCAAAAAGATAAAACGAAGGAAGGGTCGCGCGCTAGCAAATAAAAAAGAAGAAATTATTACGGAGACACGCGTCCAGAGAGTGAGCAGAGTTTGAAAGAGAGTCGCTGAAGTCGTGTGTGTGTGTGTGTGCGAGGCCGACCGGTTCTCTTTCTCCGCGATCGCGATCGTTAAAAGGGATATTGCGACAGACGAGACGCAGAGCCGCGAGAGCTGCGAGCGCGCGAGCCCGTGTAACGCTGTAATCGGCCCCGTTACACTCGCTCGAGCACCTCGCCTTTTAGCAGAGCTCACACGCGATGTTTAGAGCTTTCGGTAGTAATTCGCTCGTGGACGATTTTTTGTTGTTTTTTTTTTTTTTTTTTTTAGAAAATGACGCGGAAGTTTATTGATCGAGCTTGAAGTAACTTTCACGTTTTAAGTGCCGTATTTAAATGATTTTCTAGCAAGTAACACGTATCGTCGTTGCGATTAACGATCGATTCAGAATTTTCCGTGAGATTCGAAATTCAATTATACGAACATGACGACTTATCGCGTATGTAAAATGACATTTCGGGCGGTCGCGAGCCTCGAGCAATTTGACCGCGGCAAAAGAATCAGCGAGGCAGTAAACTGAGCGGTTACGTCAACTATGCTCGTGTTTTTTATCTCTTATGACGACTACCTTTGCATATGCTAGTTTTCTTACGTGAATTTTTGTCGACAATGCACACGTGTCTTTTTTTTTTATAGCTTCGTTCGAAGTCACCTTTTTCTTTTCCTCGATAATTTGATACTCACTCCTTTTTTTTTCGAGTAGTCTGTGAGCATGCTTCATTGAAAAAAAAGGAAGACAAACATCTATTTCATGGTACATAAAAGAATATAAAGTCACCGCCACCTTTCAATACAAAAAAAAAGAGTAAGTATAGTTGAAAAAAAAAGTTTTATTGAATTATCACTCCGATGCCATTTGCAGACTACGTTTTAATCAAATTAATTTAAAGTGAATTTTTTCAACAAGATCTGCATCTCATTTCGGGTTAGTTCAGATATTAATTTGTTAAATTAACCCTTCAAATGAAAACCTACTAACCCGAAAGTGCAGACAACTAAAAAAAAAACTGAATAATAATAATGTACTTCATGTGAATAAAAGAAAAAGAAGAAGAAGAAGAATAAGTAAATGGTAAAAAAACAATTGGCAGAAACAACAAAAAAGAAATGGTCTACGATACCGATGCTATTCTGAGTACTGAGTTCCCAGTCTTTCATGAGGATTTCTCTGGCAGGTCAGGATGACGTCGACGTGGGTGCACCTATAATGCATAGAGAGCGATTGTACAGTTACGAGTTATTGCATTGATTTACGTATCGTAAAAGCCTACATGGGTCGAGAGAGAAAGAGAGAGAGTAAGAGCTCAATAATTGATCTCGACGCGCAGAAAAACACGCCTACGAGTCAAAAAAAAAATCCTATCCATATGCGTCATCTTTCCTACATTCTAGCTGTTATACTTACATTCATTCTCTCTCGTGAAAAATCGTCATTCGAATGGGACATTATTTAATTGTGGGTGATATACAGTTTTATGTTTAACCATCATTTTTGGGGTATAATAATCGCTTAATAATAAAACGAAGTGACCGTGGAACTCCATAAATTCGTAAATTCCACATTACTTAATGAAAAGCATGACATACACCAAGCAAAAAAAAAAAGAACCATGTCATTTCCTCAATTTCACTCGGACGAAAATGAGAAATTCCCAAATTTTCGGAGCCAATCAGCGAATTTCCGGCGTGATAAGGGCGCGCTCTCGTGTTCTGTGCGCGTGTGTGGCTTTCACGCGAAGTGAAATCGCACGGCCACTAATAAAGTACAACAACGAGGCGGCGGCGGCGGCGAGAGTGAGGCCGCAAGTAAAGTATATCTCGGTATTAGTGTGGTGGTCGCCGGCCACGCATGCGTGCTTCTCGTATGTGTATATGTGTATACAACAGTTGCGCGCTTGCAATAAATTCGTGTAGCTCGGAAAATCCATGTCGAGTGCATAGTCTAGTTTCGTGGATTTTTCGCGGATTGATTGACGGGCATTTCCGCTGTTGAAACTCGCTCGCGCGAGCGCGCGTGTATGTCTTGTTTCGCGGTGCGCGATAATATCGCCTAGGTTTCTAAATAATAAAAAAAATAAATAAAAAAAATAAATAATAAGTCTATGATGTAGGAAGTATACAGTTGCTATGTACACTAATAAAACTCTGTAAAATTATTCAATATACGATGTTTGATAACCGCATTAGCTGAAATCCGAGTAGCTTAAAAATACACACGTACAACGTATGTTTGGTCACGAAACGAGTTTACAAAGAAAATACACGTAAATCGCTAAAAAAAAAAAAAGAAAAAGAAGTAGAAGAATAAGAAAATAACAAGTAGGCGCATATGAAGAGAAACCCTCGTGGCGGTGACGGCTATAAGGTGCAGCGAACTCATATAATAGCCAAGCGCGCGTATGACTAGGCATAATCGCGGAAACCCGCCATAAATCCGCGCGCGTGTACACTCTCACTATATATATGTATACACATGCGAAGTAACGTCACGCTTGCGCTGCGCTCATCTTCGGAAAGCGTGAACACGCCAGTGTATATATATATAGGGAATATATAGCGCGAGCGACTATATGCGCACCTTGACGAAACCTATACATGTATGTATATACGTAGCGCCGCACTTTTCCACCTGGCACTTACATGCCGTCGCAGTTACGCAACTGATCACCACACATGTATGTGTGTATGTAGCTAAGTTGTCCGACGACCTGCGCGGCTTACCCAATAACTCGCGCGCGCGCGCGAGCATAGACTGATTTCGCAGCGTGACTTCGCCTATTTTTTTTTTTTTTTTTCGAGTGAGTTGCGTTTTGCTTTTTTAGGAAACTAACGATTCTTCGCTGCTGCAACATCGAACTTTCGAAGTGATAAAAACACTTATATCGGCCTGTAACGAATCAATTAAGCACACCGCAGCTGTTAAACTATCATTTATCTCGTTATCATCCATCGCCGTCGTCGTCGCGAGAGATAAAGAATCTGCAGCAAGCAACTATGAGACTATAAACACAGCAACATCCTCGCCGCAAGGCACACAGAGATGGTATAAAGTTGACTTTGAGGTTGCTCGAACAAGCGCTCGCGCGACCTCGAGGCATTTCCGCTGCTGCTACTGCTGCTGCTTCATTTCGCTTTCCGCGGCCTCCGTACGTTCTCGCGCATAAACTCGTTGTTGGCAAAGGCCGCAGCAGCAGCAGCAACACATACACAACGCATGTGTGCAACAACGTTACAGTGGAAAAAAAAAAGAAGAAGGAGTAGAAGAAGAAGAAGAAGGGCCGAGACAAAAAGGAAGCTACAGCAGCAGCAGCAACTCGTTCTTCATCATGCCTCGTTGTTGTTTTTTCGCTCGCGGAAAAATCTCAAGCGTGCTTCCGCTACTGCCGCTACACCGCTCGAGCAAAGAATGCGAGCATCAAGAACGCTCTCTACGCGGAAAGGAATCTCGAGGGTGAATCTCTCCCTCTCTCTCGCTCGCTCGCTGCAGACTTTCCAGTGGAGAAGTAGCGGGGGCGGATGTTTAGCTACCAGAGTTTTCTGTGTGTAAGTGTGTGTGTGTGTGTGTTCTATGTGTGTTTGAAGGACGATAGCAAGTCATTGATGCAGTAGTATAGATTTGATTCATCTGCTGTGCGACAGAGCGAAAGTTACGTGTTACGTCTGACCAAACTCGACTGTAACTACTGAAAGTCTCTATTTCAGTAGTTTAAATTTGAAATCTCGTTCGTTCGTATATCCGTAAGCATATTATTAAAAAAAATCGTTATCAACAGGAGTGAAACTGTAATTGAAGTTGAAAATCGAAAGTAGCAAAGAGTATTCAACGGAAAAGTCAAACGAGCGTATATCGTATCTCTGCGCGCTGCACTAAGCTTAAAATCCCCCCCGAGGGTTAACAGTCGCGCGCGCCGCGCGCTAATTATTCGAGTTCGAGTCGGGAAATCGTTAGTTGGTTGTGCATGCAGTCGTCCCCTGAGGTAGCACCGAAATGTAACTGCAGCACACACATACATACGAGACTATCACACACACACGCCAAACCCAATGAAAACTACTCGCGCGACTCACACTCGCTAATAAATGTAAAACGCGACTAATGTATTAACGCTCTTCGGGGACTACACGTGTAATTTCTCCTGTCGGCTTTTCCATTACTATCCGATTGCCCTATCTCCTCTTCGTTTGTTAACGGTATCTCGGCTTTGTGTTTGAACACAAAAAAAAAAAAAAATAACTGCTTCGTTTTGTTTTTTCGATCAAGGAAATGCCTGCTCTATTTGTCAATCGAGAACTAAATGGCCAATTGCAAAAACGAATTGCGTTGTATTGAACAGGGGGGAAAAAAAAGAACGATGCTGCAGTGTTGAATTTATTTCGCGCTGCTTTTTTTTTCGTTGTTCTAAAACGAGTTAATCGTACAATAGACGTTTGTTTTCGCGGCCGGCGTTTGCATTTTCGATGAATTATTATTATTGTATACGTACGTGTAGACAATGAATACGTAAACGTATGACTTTGCATTAACAATAATACTAATAACTTCACAGCCGCGAATGTACAAACGTATATATGTGAAAGCGTCTAATAATTAATGTATATTTATGTACCCCAGTTTATTGTAATTGTTCGCGTATTTTGATTATAACGTGATCTTTCGATTTACGATATTGCAGCCTCTCGTTTGTTTACTTTTGCAAACGCACACGTGCAAATATCGACAGTAATACCTGAGCGGCGAAAATTTCAATAAAATTGTTCCACCGCGGAACAAAAAAAAAATCCCGTAGCGAAATTAAAGCGATGTACACGTAAAAGTTTCTGCGCAAAGTGCACAAACACAAACGAAGTAAATGAAAAGGAATCGGCGCGCGTGTATTAAAAGTTTGATGGGAATAAATGAAATTCAAACGGTACGGAAAGTGGTTTTTTTTTTACGTTTTATTCACTCGACTCGCGCTCGGTTATTATATATATACACATATGCGTGTGTATGCCGTGTTTGGAAGCCGCGCGATGAATTTCGAAATAATTGCTCGGTATATATGTATAAAATAAATACGATTACGGTTTATACTTGAATATACACTGGGCAAGTTGTTTTATTTTGATATAAAATGCCGTTTACCCGCGCTCGAATCCAATTAATTTTACTCGCATATATACATATTTTATAACCGATATTTCGCTACAACCCGAATAAAATATATGAAGAAGAATTATCAAGTGGAGGGATAATATACTTATATTTTTAAATTGTGTCAAGAGCTACTTTAATTGATGAAAACGCTGCTCCCCCCTGAAGTATACATTCGATAGGCAGCAATCGCGAAAACGAACGCACAACTACGGGCTGCCGTGCAGCAGCCGATCCCCTGGGCAAAAGCGTATTAACAAAGCGAAGTAGCAGCAGCAGCAGCGTGGCGCTGCATTCTGTCTGCGGCTTGGCGAATTGAGCTGGACCGCGAGGAATTAGGCTGGCCCGGAGATAATAACGTAATTTAGCGCTCTCGAGCTTTTGGCTAATCGCATGAGTTACAAGCCATTGGTTTATCCGCTTGTTCATAACTCCCCCTCCCATCTCTGAATTTCCAAATTCTCTCTCTCTCACTCTCCCGTACAAAGTCTATATCTGTTCTCTGACGAGTCAAGCGGAAACACGACATTATTGGCTCTGCATATTTTCCACCTCTAACAAACTCTCTCGCTCTCTCGTAATTGTCCGAATGAATTGCCAATCTACGTTTATCAAATTCACTTGCACATATCGATCCCAAACACACAACACAGCTGCGATATGCAAGCTTTTATCTCTTTTTTTTTCTCCGGGAATAATATTTCGATTGCAGCGTACACCGCTCGAGTACTTTATTTTTTTTTTTTTTTTCGTTGTTGTTTCTGCTAAATTACTCGCTCTCAGCCAATTAATTTTGCGAGCGAATTTAAAAGAGGCGGAGCGCGTGAGTTTCCATTGTGCAGCGAGCGAGCGAGCGAGCGGCAATTTAATAAAGAAAACTCCGAGCGAAAGAGAGAAATTTCCACGTGCAATTACCTCGTTCCTCGAAAACCTTCAAATTTCCTCGAAAACCAACTCTTCTCTCTTTCTCCGCGAGCTTTATAATACAAAACATATCCCGCTAATTGTGCATTACAAACGAATGAGATTCGTGCCAGCAAACGGATAGAAGCGTGCAGTGTTTTACTTGCACGTCGTCGTCGTCGCCATACGACTGAGGCGACTGCCACCCGAGGAATTCGCAACTCTCTTTGAGGGTGTGTATGTGTGTAGACTTTTCTTTTTTTCTTTTTTTTTTTGCCAACTCGTCCTCCTCCCCCTTGTGCGCTGCTCTTCCACCCATACGCGAACGCGGCGCAAATTTGGCCGCGCTGCTGCTGCAGCGGACGCTGCATTCTCTCGGCGAATTCCCAACATTCCGCGGGCCCGACTGGTTGGGCGAGCGATTTACGATATTGTAAACCGATGCGCCACCCTCTCTCCCCCACTTCGCCCCCCCACACCACCGCGATCTAATAGTTGCGACCTACGCTAGAGAGAGAGAGAGAGAGAGAGAGTAGGAGGCTAGAGGCGAGTTGCGCGTCGATAAACTACTGCTAGGGGATGGAGAGAACGAGCTTGTATACCTTTTTGACATTGTTACCGTGCAAGCTGGCTTCGCTGCTGCTGCTGCTGCTGCTGCGTTTTAGCAAAACTTTGTGGTCGACAAGCCGGCGTATAGGGCCGAACGTTGATCGTTATGGATGTCTTTGTTTTAGCTTATTGTCGTTTTTATTAGTTTACTGCGGTATTTCGGAATGATTTGCTTTTGTTTTTTTAAGCGACTTGAAACTGCGTGATTTGATTAATGGAGAAAAAGAACGAGAATGAAATATGAAACAAAGGACGAACTTTGTGGGGAAGTAATTTTGCGGTGACGACTGTATATAGCGACCTCAAGAGCTTGAAATTGAATCATTTAAGAAGGTGATGTTTGCACTCTAATTTGTGGTGTGGATCGAGAAAATATGGTTTGTAAAGTACAGCTAGATGGCACCTCGATTAAATGAATTGAAAACAGTGACGATAGCATTCAATGCATAGATTCCTCAATATTCAAAGTAATACATATAGAATATAACTCGGAATATAACTTATTCGCTTGGAAAGCCTTGACTTCTGACCTTCCAATATTGTCAAAATTAAATGTTCACGCTTACAAAAAAAAAGTTATATAATTCACGCACAATCCCTTTCCAATACGTTACACATAATAAACTCTCGTCGCAGCTTCGTCGTAGCATTATCGCTCTCATAGAGAATCCAGCGTATATGCTCGGCGTAACTTTCCGACTGTGAAGTTATGTCGCGCGCGTGTTGCCACCGCGACGAATAATCAAGGTGCGCGATAGCGCATAAGCACAGACAGAAAATCCCGTAGTACACCGAAACGGGGTGTGGGTGGAATCCTCGACTCGCTCTCGCTCGCTCGCGACGCTCAGCCACGTGGAATAATGACACGTAATCGCGAAACTCACTCGCGAGCTGAGAACTTCTGCTGTATATAGAGCGTCGCGTCGCGTCAGATTGATTTCGCGACAGATGAGTGGTATATGTATATACGAAAAAGCTGCTGCTTCACTTCTCGTTAATGAGCTTTTTAGTACTTTGCGTGAAATTGATTATTAATTGGATGTAACGAGAAACCAGATTGAATCGTTATGGTATAATTGAAGGGAGGAGGGGGACGATGCTTTGATGAT
This sequence comes from Galeopsomyia nigrocyanea, assembly GCA_035047105.1. NCBI lineage: Eukaryota > Metazoa > Arthropoda > Insecta > Hymenoptera > Eulophidae > Galeopsomyia > Galeopsomyia nigrocyanea. Next base: position 1,735,820 of record JAWWMK010000022.1, on the reverse strand, counting down.
ATTTCAAATGGGTTCGTCACTCGAAACTTCGAAAAGCGACACGCCTCGGTGTTCTGGCAATTTGTGAGTGCTTTCTATGGGCAAAAGTCGCGCGCGCGAGAGTAATTAGCCCCCCCCCCCCCCCCACCCCCAAATTCGTGGGAAAACGAGAACACAATCGTATTATATAGGTATATATATGGCAGAGTGCAAAATGAATCCCGACAAAGTACGTGTATACACATACACAACAACAAACTCGATCGCGCGCCGGTAGCATGCAAATGGCGCTAAAGCTAAAGTTAATCGCCGAATATCGCGTTACCGTGTAAATGACGAAATTTGATGTGATTCGTCATTAAACGAACTTCAATTTTGCAAGCGCGCGCCGTGCGCGGAGGTACAATACGCGCGCGAATTCCCGTTATATGCAAATTACAAAGCTTCGAAATTAGTTGGGGCGGGATTTCAATTTGTTAGCTTCGACTATTGCCGCGCCCTCGCGTTTGCCAATAAATACACGTAGCTATTACAAAGAGAGAGAGAGAGGGAATCTAGTGTTTGATCGGCTGGAAATCAATTGTGCGCGAAAATCATTGCAAATCAAAGTTTAGCGTTGCTTTATACGCATAAAAGCTTCGTTTGGGGTATATCTAGCTTCCAAATTAATTTCCGCTGCTGCAGCGATCGACACTATAATCGAACCAAACTGACGTATATACTCGAAATTAATTCCTATTTATAACGACTGCTACTACTTGGTGTGAGTGCAAGTGCAGCTTCCGGCTGTAATAGCTATCGGAGAGACAAGAGAAGCGAGGTGTTTGCCTCATTTGAAATTCAATCCCGTTGTCTCGCGCGAAAAAAAAAAAGAAAGAAAGAAAGAGCACAGATACTAAATCTTCAATTCCTTCGCTACTTCTGCTGCGCGACTTTTGCCGCACTGTTTGCCCAACGTATATATTTTCAGCCGCGTCACTTTGGGAGAAAACTCGCACGCGCGCCCAATGCATAATTCAATGGGAAAACTTTTAGTTTTTTTTTTTGCTGTCTCTCGGAAAAAGTTGTTAGCCTACAAAAAAAATGGATACGGATCATTAACCTTCCCGTACATAAGCCATACAAAAAAAAAATTATTCAATTACCAGCTCGTTTGGATTTTTAATCAAAGTCGAGAAAGGTGTATATATGCATAGACTTGCAAATCGGCATGCGATGTGTACACTCGACCTTCGAGTACGCAATTAAGAAGTGAAGAGTTAAGCGAGCGAGAAAGAGAGAGGGTGACGCGTATACGCGGCGCGCTCACTGATAAAACAAACGCAGTTCAGGATAAACATACAGTAGCACATGCAGACAGATACGTTATAAGTGCAGGTGCACACACACAGACGCTCGAGTTCCATAAATCATATCTGCGCGTGCTTTGTGTGTGTGTGTGCGAACATACTTGATCTTCTGTAAATGTGCGGATGTTTATCTAGATGATTCAATTCCCTTATAACTCGAAATCTATATAATCGAATTATTATTCTCGCGCGGGTAAACAAGACGTCTGTGTATAATATGTATGTGTGTGTGTAGGTCTCGCGCGCGAAATTCAAATTCCCAGCTGCGTGTCCGGCTCGTCGCCCTTGTTTCCCGGACTCTCGCTCTGCTGCTGCTGCTGCATCTCCCTATATATTGGACATATTTTCCGAGGCCAAGAATTTATCGGATAGGACGGTAGGATATAGTAGTAGCCAGCAGCTTTCCCCTCCCATTGTGGACGGTTTTATATAATATTTGCAAATTCCCCAGAGCGGCGACGACTCTTCGCGCCTTCGCTCGTCGCGTCGTCTGATACAAATCGGGCTTTTGTTGTCGATTCTATATTCCGTTCTGAGGGGGGATGGATATCAATGAAAAATTGTTTCCCTCTTGCTGCGCCCGAGAAATGTAATAAAAGCTTTTGCGTACTTCTGATATCGAGAATTCGATTATATCTTGTACAGTTGAAAAATAATTAATTTTGCTTTGCCGCGCGAAGGCAAAGTTTTCGATAAAATCACTCGGAAAGTCAAATGATCGCGAGCAAGCGAGAGAGATACGTATGTATACTATAGCTAGGCGGCGCAGTGAGAGCAGTTAGAATGAGCGTGGAAAGCCCCTTTGGGATCGCACTTGTTGCTGCTGCCTCGGAAACTCGCTCTCTCTCTCTCTCTCTCTCTCTCTCTCTCTCTCTCTCTCTCTCTCTGTGTGCCAGTCAGTTTCTACAAGGGCGTGCAATGCAAGAAACCACTCTCCTCTTCTGCAGATCCAACTTAACTTTCAAGCCTGTATTCCGCTTGCTTAAACTCGCAGCCATAGCACCACGCAGATTCGATTTGATCTTTCCACGTTCTTCGGTCGCTCTAAACTTCTGATTTTATTAGCGCGGATTCGTTCTCTTTTTCAATATTTTTTTTCGTTTTTCACGCAAAAGCTAAATTTTCACGAATGCGATTTGATGAAAAAAAAAAAGTTTCTTTTACGCGATCGTTCGATATTCCGCGTATGTATAAAAAACATAAAATCCATCGGAAAACCAATTACGCGTATATATATCTCGCGAAAATAAAGGAAAAATGTTCTGGCTTTCGTGGTGAAAAAAAAAAAATTCATTAAACAATCCATCAAAAGCCTGACGGATGGAAAACCGATGTAACGAGAGAAAATTGAAAAAAAATACAATGCAACAAAAAAAAAAAAGCAGTCGAATGGAGCATAGAAAAAATATTTGAAATATTTTGTGTGCGAGCATCGAACAGAGAAAAAAAATATAGAATGAGACATACGCAACGAAAACAGATTTTTCCGCGAAACTTCGATAATCGCAGCTGTTGGGCTTGATTCGTTTGTTCGAATGGACTCGCTGCCGACGAGGCAATTGGATTTTCGATTTTGGCCTCGGGCCGATTAATTGCGCGCACGCTTCGAAAAAAAAAAAATGGAATGCAACGCGAAAGCGCGGCAGTGAATATCCGTTTGTGTGCTTGCCCTTTTTTTTTTCTTCTTTGATCGCGTTATTGTGTCGCCGTGTGTCGCACAAAGTTCGAATGGATGACGACGTAATTAGTTGGATTTCATTTGACGAACGTACACTGTATTATTGTCTCGTCGTATTCAACGGATGCAAAAAGCTTCTTTTTTTTTCGAAGAGCGTGATGTAATTCGAACACTCTCGGTGATTATGGATGCGCAAACGTTAATATTAGCATTCCAATTGATAACACGGTCAATTACTCAAACACAAAGATTTTCCACGTGAAATTGCCATTTTGCAAATTAAATCATTTACAAATATTTCAACTCGCAATTTCAATCACCCTTGAACAACGAGAAAGACAAGATAAAGCTCAGCCGTATGGTGCATAGAAGGAAAAGCTCGTCGTCGTTGCGTCCATTATCGATTCCAAGAAGCCAAGTTTGCTGTTGCATCGTGCCTCCTTTGGCCCGAGTGTATATAGTGCAGTAGCAGCTCGCTCGCTCGCTCGCTAGCTCTCTTCGCGCCATTGGCGAAAGCGATAACTCGCCCCCCGAAGTCTGTCGTAAATCAAGCTCGCAGCAGTAGCAGCAGCTGAGCTTTTTCGCGGGGAGGGTTAACGCTCGTCGTTCGGAAAAGCCTATCTGCGCGCGCGAACGCGTCTTCTAGGATTTATCGTCGGGGGGGAAAAGATCATTGCTAAAAGTCTTTCGTTGATTTTCAAACGTTTCCTTTCTTGTTTTTTTTTATTGACTTCGTTGGTTTATTTGTTTCTTTCTGTGCGATCATTTGAGTGTTTTAATTGATTCGTAAAACACTAATACTAACCCGAAATTTTGAACTGACAGATAAATATTGAATAATCGTATTACTTATTAGCAATAGAATCTCAAAGAATGATATAGCAAGCGGTAAAGAACTTTCTCCGTGAGATGAGTACCGCTGGTGGACCTCTCGCGGGCGAAGTACGAAGTAAAGCAGCAACAGCAGCAGCAGCAGAGCAAGGAGCGCCAAGACGACGACGACGACGACGACGACGACGATGAGAGGGGGTAAAGAGCTAGTTTAGGTTAGAGCGAGAGAGCCAGGAAATGCACTTGACATGTGTGCGTGCGAGAGAGAAAGAGAATGAGAGAGAGAAAGAGAGGAGAGGATGAGTCATCGGAGATACGGCAAACCGGTTTTGCCACGGGCTCTTCTCTCTCGCTCGCAGCTCTTGCCTCTCTCACTCTGTCACTCTTTCTCGAAAGCCCGTTTTATCGCCCTCTACAGTTCCCGCTCTCTCTTACTTCTCTTCCTTTTTTTTACTTCTCTTTTGCCGTCGTCCGACACCTCGCGCACAACCCCCCGAAAACTGATTGTTCGTCGTCGTTGATTTCATCACCGAGATTTAAATTAATGCAATCGAGAAGAAGAAGAAAATAAATAACACAAGTGACTCAATATCTCGTCGTAATTACATCGATTGCAATCGATGTCTACTCGACAATTAAGTATGCGTAACATCTCTTCGAATTAGCACCGTTATTAAACGCGATGCGTAAGCGCGCGCGACGCGCGATCTCTCCCCACATTAAAAAAAAAGTGAAAGAGTGCTCGTCGTCATTTTAAAAACGGAATAATAAAAAAAAAATGAGCGCTTCTGAAATTTCTGGCGAAAAGAAGTAAAAGCGTCTCGTCGACGACATTTGCGCTTCATAAATGTTTCATATTCGCGCGTGCGAGAAAGAGAGAGACAAAAAGGAGTATAAATTGAATGAGGGAGGCAATTTTACGCTACCGAAGTGAAAGAGAGAACAAATGGTTCACGCAGCACTGAGCAACTGTCATGATGCTCTCTATACACTCGCGAAGCTGACTCATTCGACAAACAGAGATAACGTCGCAATTCATGCATGTTTAAATATATCCATTCGTGTATGTAAGTATGCGTACGAAAAATTTCAAACATTTTGTTTGTGTTCGCGACAAGTGTTTCACGAAAGTTAAATTGAACGATTCGAAACGAAAATTATTTCGCTTCGCCGCGAAGAGCCGCCAAAAACAAAACGAAGTGTATCTCTGTAAATGGGTGTAATTAAGCTAAATATAATTGCACGAGATGGACAGAATAAAAAAAAACAAAAGGCAGTCGAAAATAAAGCATTTGGAAAAAAGTGCAGCGACGACGACGACTTTAGCTTAGAAAACAAAAGAAATGCAAGGGATGCAGGTCTGTCCGTCGAAGAATCTAGAAGCTTCGAAGAATGGCGAGTCACGGCGCCATTGGGTTTCGCGTTGCATTGTCTCACGCGTCTCAAAAAACCCCTCCTCTCTCTCTTGCTCTCTCTCTCTCTCTCCCTCTGCGAAGAGATGTGTTGCAGAAAAGAGAGGCGTAAAAACAACAACAAAGTGCAACGCGCTCTGATTAACGCTGCTGCTGCTGCTGCTCCTGCTGCTGCCTACTGCTTGCCTTGTTACAACCGCCGTATACATTTATGTGATGACGACGACTCAGCTTGCGGACTTAATTTTTATGGGCGCCAGGTGGACGACGACGAAGAGAATGCTCGTTTTTTTTTTTCTTGTTCTTCTTGCGGTATGTGTGTACCCTTTAATTTTCCGAAGACTTTATTACTTTTACGGGTATAACTGATTTAATACCGATGATATTCAATTATAAATGATACGTCGTTGGCGATTACCGATGAAAACTTCGCGATATCAGCGGTTTCGGATTACTGTTTAATGCTGTTTCAATAGTAGAAAATAAAACTGCACGATCAGCCGTAGATGCACCGATCGTCGTTTTCATTTTTTTTTTATTCCCGTCCGACGATCGTTATAAATGACTCGAGTTTCAAAAGAGCAGACGAACTTGCACGTCATTATTCCAAGACGACGATGAAAAAGAAAAAAAAAGAAATTGAAAAAGAGAAATGATAGATTCGTTTTTTCGAGAGTATATTGTGTATATATAGGAAGTAATCGTACGAAGAAGGGAGAGAGAGACCGAAAAAAAAAAGATTAGGATCTCGAAGAGTTCGTGCGAAGGATTTTGTAGTACATCACGCAAAGCGAGCCTATGTGCTATTCTACTAAGTTGAGGGTCCGAAGAAATATAATTGGGACTCTCTATCGACTTCTGAAAAAAAAGAAGAGTCAAAGTTCGTGCTTAGAAAACTATTCGTCCAACTGTCAATTTTTTTTTATTAATTAATACGTACACAATGCAAACAAAGAGCGCATTGTGCAATATCGCAGATTGCCAACTTTTAATTGGATTTCGAAGTTCGCGCAAAGTTGAGCAGCAGCAGCAGTAGCGGCAGCGAAACTTCAGCATTTTCAATTGAATCTGCACTTCGTAAGAGACGGAGCGAGTAAGAAGCGAAAAGGGAAGAGAAAGATCATATAGCCGTATCCTCTCATTAATCATCCAAGCGTGATGGCGTCAAGAGAGATGCGCAGCGAAAGAGCGCGGATCGTCAATCTTATAAAGACCGAAACTTCGTGATATCGAAGATTATAGCGCGCTTGTAATGAATCATCCATCTGTATACAACTAACTTTCTTTCGGCAAAGAGAGATAGAGACAAAGGAATATACGACCATGAATTTTTAATCGATCGCATTGTTATGCTGGGCGGCAAACTTATTTTTTTTTTCGTGCACTCTCTCGGTAAACTAAAACGCGCCGTCAAAGACATTTTTTTCGAGAGATTTTTGAATAGCGGAACTGACGTCGAGTCTCGTGAATAATACATCGGCTCTCGAATGTTTTCCAAGCGATTTTTCCTCAAAATACAGTGAAGAAACGTCTATTAACAGCTGTGTAAATCTTTTAACACCTTTTTCTAAATTGACTAAAAGAAAAAAAACATTCCTCTACCGCGAGTTTATAAAAGAAGGTGAGTACACATACGTATAACGCAGAGACGCGCGATGTGTATACGATATCAAATAATGATGTAACGAGTAATCTGCATAATGTGAGATAATTCTGGTTTTGCCGTACGATTACCGTCGCGCGTCGCAAGTATATATTTCATATAATATACTCCATTTCATTAAGAGAGTCAATTGCTCGGATCTAAAGCGGCTTTAAATAAATTATAAATTATCAGGTTTTGCTGCTACCGTGTGGCTGAATCCATTCGGTATGTAATAATTTTCACACGATCGACCAACGAGGAAAGGAAGATAAAAAAATATACATCCTCGGCATTCGTTTACAAAACTCTCGAGAGCGGTCCTAAACACACTTTGAGATAGAGAGAGAGAGAGAAAAAAAAAGGTATACGACCGAAATATAAATCGAGAAGGTATATAAGGGCGAGCGAGCGAGAGTCGATGTGGTTTATATCTGGTCATGATCGAAGCGCATATATAGCCCCGTGGGATGCTCGTAACGAAAAGCCCAAGGAGGAGGAGGAGGAGAGAAACTCTGTCGTACTACTACCTGTACGGTTCGGGCGCGGCTAAAAAGATTTATGACCCACGGGACCATGGCGACGTCTCTATATCTATCCGTCCATCTCTCTCTCTCTCTCTCTCTCTCTCTCTCTCTCTCTCTCTCTCTCTCTCTCTCTCTCTCTCTCTCTCTCTCT
>JAWWMK010000022.1:1697048-1721302 GCA_035047105.1 Galeopsomyia nigrocyanea | reverse complement strand
TGTGTGTGTGTGTGTGTGTGTGTGTGTGTGTGTGTGTGTGTGTGTGTGTGTGTGTGTGTGTGTGTGTGTGTGTGTTGATAGATAGAAATAAGAAATACACACTCTGTTGCAGTATCAATTTTTACAAAATATAATTTATTAGTCTGTACCAGTAAATGAGCAAATGAAAAAAAAGATTGGTATTGTCTAAGAATTTCTTCGTCACTAGCAGGCAGTGATGAAGCTCACGCAGTCGTAAAGTGATATATTTTTTTAATCTTTGTATTTTTATCTTTCATTACGTAGTCAATAAAAATTTTATATAATCTAACCACCATTTTTTAATTTAGTTGGCGAACCTTTTTTCCCTTTTTTTCTGTAATTGCAGTAAATTATTTATAGACTTTTTTTATAATTTGTTAAATATTATAAATGTGTTTTCTCGCGTAAAATGTATTGAAGAAGTAAATAAGCAGGTAGTTTCACAAAAATCTAATGTTGATTCGTTTTTTATCATTTAAGAAAAAGATTTTAGAGAAATATATTTAGGTTTTGCCATACATTACTCGAGTAGCCAAATCAAAAACTTTGCCCAGTACATCACTGCGGGATCATACGAGGAGTCCAGCAAGCAGGACATTGAGAAAATGCGTGGGACGCAGTTTGTGCTCAATTGTTTGGTCCAAGAGATGATGGATAGAGTAGATTCGTCACTTTTGGATTTCCAACTTTCAGCAAACACCGACTACAATGTATTGTAGATGTGAGCGATACGTGCATCGACTAGTATAACAACTATCTCGAGCAGATTGATGGTGGCTCGTGCACGAAGCATTTCCTCACAACCTTCAGCAATTTGAAGAAAATAATTTTTGACTCGAAATTGCTGAAGGAGAAATCTAGAAATGCAGCACTGCAGCAGTCACCAAGATAAAACTTGTATCGGTCATTCTGGATGAATGCCTTGCGATCGGAGACAAGGTGTAAGTATTATATAAAAATACATAATTTATAAATTTTAATTTTCTAAATTTTTCTTTGCAGTTTAATATTTTCAGATTACGTCGAGTTTCTTGGTGTGCTTGATAAAATCCTCAAGCAAAAGTACGCAAACGAGACTGACGGAATGTTTATTGGCAACATGAGAAGCGATGCCATAAAGAAAATTTTACAGCGACTCAACAATCCCAAGAGGAAGATGAAGATTCTACTCATGTCCACCGAGGCCAGAGCCGTGGGCCTCAATTTGACAGGAGTAAATCGAGTGATATTAATCGGCACCTCTTGGAATCCGACGGTCGACGAGCAGGCTGCAAAACGCATTTATATGCAAGTATTTCATTGACGTTCCTTTTATACTTTTTTTTGTGTGCTTAATTACCTGTTGTAATTTTCTTTTTTTTTGTTTCGTTGCGATGGGGACAGAATAAAAGGACCTTTGTCTATCGTATTAATTGTTTCCTGCAATACGATTGAACAGAGGATCCTGAAATTGCAGCAGTCAAAGGACCATCTCTTTCTTCAAGCCATTGAAGAAAAGAAGCGGTTGTTGTCGTTTGTCTGCGTGCTATTGATTATCATGGTGAGTATGATGTTCCGTATGGAAATGTTAAAGCGAGTTAGATTTAGAAATAATCCCCTTTTAAAAAACCGGTGGACGGATGTTGCGAGGCATTAATGACGCCACGCGATTTGTTGTTTTTGGTTTATTATAGTCTTTATAAGAAGGTGTGAGAGTTTGTACATGGTACATACATCAGCTTGAAAAAGGATATGAGGCGCTAAAAAAAAGCTTGGAATAAAATTTAAAATATCTTGAACAACAAAACTTCGAATAAGATTTAAAAAATCAAGCTTCGAATTTCAACGAAGCTTCGAATAAGATTTAAAAATCTTTGGCGAAGCTTCGAATCTCTCCTTTTAAAAAATTGGTGGCCGAATGTTGTAAAGAATTTAATGATGTCAGCGATTGGAGCAGGTTTTTTTATTGATTATAGTTTTAATTGAAACGTATGCAAGGTTGTGCTTGGTCCATCAGCTTAAAAAAAATTGAGGGCGCGCGAAGCGTTTAAAAACGCTAATACCCAAAAAATTTGTTAAATAAATAAATCGATTTGATGAGGGTTAAGTATGATATGATAAATGTTTCAAAAAAAGAAAAGAAAAAAATGGTTTGCTACATTTCGTTGATCTATCGATCTTCTCATATACTTTCTACTTTACATGTGGGATAAGTAAAAAAAAACTGTAACATAATTGCTCTGAGAAAACGCGAGAAATGCAGTTGATTCGCGACCTTTACTTTGTATAACGAAAGGAAAAAAAATCCTGTGAAAAGAAAAAAATTCAATTGTTAGCTCATCAGCGATCGACACGTCAGCCACAAAAGAATGTGCACCACCACCGTGCAATTTCATTAATCGCAACCCTTCAATTCATACGATCCACTTAATCGAGTTTCAAAGCAGTATAGCTCCACGCGATCTCTATACACTTGAAAGACGAGTAGAAAAAAAGAGCATTCAAAGAGCGAAACAAAAAAGGGAAGAAGAAGAAGAAAAAAAAGCATCTAAAGGTAAACAAAGGCACGCGCTTAAGGGGTTGCTTGCTGGATATATATAAGGTAAGTCCTTTGTGGCACCTGTCAGGAAGTGGCCTTGGGCAACCTGCTGATGCCGCTGCTTTGCTATACACGTCTGAAAATCCCTTTGAATGCAAAGCTACACGAGGAAGGAATATACGGGGGTCGATAGAGTTAAAGAGGTCGAGTCGGCGACAAACCGCGAGCCGAATCAGATTACTCGGCTTTGGGCAAAACTTTGCCGGCACTGCTGCTACTGCTGCCTGCCTGACACTGCTTCACTGTTCGACATGCTTTATGCATGCTATACGCCACTCGATTGCCGCATTCAAGCATTCGAGATTCGTTCTATGATCCCTTTTTGCACTTTTTTTTTCTTCTTCGTCTATCACGCGTAGTAATGTATAACGTGATGTTTGTGATGTCATTTTTAACGATCGAATAGGACTCTTTGCGATTTTCTACAGCATTTCTATGAAACTTTAATTCTCGCGAACAGTTTACTTCTAATTTTACGTTCGTACTAAATATAACTTTGATTTTTTTATTCCATCGCGTTTTCTTTTATTTTCGTTCCTCACCGCAACTGAATCGCGACTCTATGAAAAGGAGCGGAAGAAAGAATCTCTGCTCTCCTTGCGCGGAAACTAAAACTCGAAGAAAAAGGTTTCATATTGAATCGGAACAGATTGGTTTTCACGGATAAAAGGGTCAACGCGGTGGGAAGGGCCGCGACGTCGTTGTTGCGGTTGAATTAGTACCGAAGCCTATTGGATACGAAGCCTTTTCCGTGAGTGCACAGAAGTAGAAATGTAGTTTTTCAGAGTAATCCTCGAGTTCGAGAGTCAAAGAGACGAACCGATAAATTTGTTATTTACGCGCAAGAAGTCAAGAAATAAATCAAGTTTGGCCGACAAAAAAATACTCGATTGACGGAAACGGAACAAATAATTATTCAATCAGCATTCAAAAACAAGATTATTCAATGGAAACCCAGTTATTTCCATGTTTGAGTAATTGCAAAGCTCGTCGATTGAAAAAAAAAAAAAAAGAGAAAATCAGGGCAGGCAAAGCTCGATAGCGTGCACGGCTCGTTTTTGTCTTTGAGCGTTGGCGGCAGAGAGGAGGCCAATGTGAACTCCAAAATCCAATTACCCGTGCGCGCGCAAAGAGCTTTGTATCTTACGCGCGCGCGGAGCGCGAGAGTTGTTAGACTAATTGCAATTTCGAATGCGCACTCGAGTGCATTGCCGTGCGATAGTCGAGTTTATCGGTTTACATCAAACCGATTGGTAGCGCAAGCTCCAGTGCTCGCGCGCACGCACGGCTCCCTCGTTCGCTGCCAATGATATACATACGTTGGATTATAGGCTTTTTTACGGCTTCATATAAAAGCTCCGAGATTATTTGCAATTATATATTTGCGTTTTGGAGCTGCTTTGACAGGTACATTTTTGTTCGATTTTTGGGTAATTACGGAATTTTTGAGGATATTGATAGAAAAAGTTCAGATTGTAAAAAAAAAATTATATAAATTTGTTTCTGCCTTTTTCAGGACTTTTATCTCGTATATGAAATGAGATACATGAGTGATATCACTGCAGATTTACTTTATCAGAAGTTAATGTTATTATTTTTAATGTTATAAAAATTCTCTTTTGTACATTAGACAAACATTTCGTAATAAATTCCATTCGAACCATCTATATCAGTTGAATTCTTTTCTCAACTTATCGTTCAAAAGAAAAGTTATGTAAATAGTGCATAATTGATTATTGTCTTCAAAATCAAACAATGATCGGTAGGTATATGCTAAATAAAACATCAACTCGCAAGGCGATAAATTGAAAGACAAAGGTGAGATTCTGATTTGTCGAAAAGAAGAATAGAAGCCGCGGCGAACAATGAAAGCAAACGAATTGGCCGCATTACATCATAGATTTTGAATATCGAGGAAGCACGATGGACACAAACACAAATGAGCCACTATGCACATGCGAACAATAAAACCATATACGCGCACGTGAACGATAATTGTGCTCTCCTCGCGGACTTATTTTTTTCTTTTCTTTCCTCGTATATTATTTCGTTTGCTTACGCGTGCAAGTTTCCTCTGCTCTCCTATTCAACGCCGCTTCTCTCGCGCGAATTATACAACGAGGCATTTCGCTTAGCATTCAATGCGCGGCTCGTATATACCGAGAAGCGCATGCATAAAATCAGGTTCATCGACACGAGCCGTCCGTGATATTACGACAGCTTGCACGAAAAATCTCGATCGCCCTCGTTTCTTTCATTTCTTCTTCTTCTTCTGTCTTTATCTATTATGTCGTGCAACGCGACATTAACAATACGCGCGCACCTGATTAAAGAGTTGAATACGAAGAGACAAAAGTTGGGATATTGAGAGTGTGAAAGAAATATGGATTATATATAGGTGTATACGTGTGTATATGAGTGTGTGGAGCACAAAGACCCTTGGCGTGTTCCGCGAATCGTTTCAATTGAATCGATCATTGACGAAATTGAAACGAAATGCTCGCCACTGCTCGCGCGTTCTGGCTTCTGTTGTTGACTTGGCGCGCCATTGCACTCGACAAATGTACTACTCGCGCGGCTATTCGAGTTTTACCATGTTAGACTGTTCGAAATCTACAAATTATTACTATTTTGTTTAGAATGAAATTTTTTTTTGTAGAATTGAAACTGTTAAACTATTTGAGTTTGTATACTTGAAGGTTTATTCATTCTTTTTTCGGCCGGCATTAGGCGAGTGATGTTTAAGTACCAAATATAATTAAATTATTATACAAGATGTTGTAAAGATTTTTATAGCGAATGAGAGAAAAAGTTTCAATTTTATAAGAACATTCAAACTCGAAATCTAAACATAAATACTCTAAAATATTCGAATGGAAAGTTTTTCATTGCAGGTAAAGCCATCCCCCTATCGGTATAACTAGAAACTTTCGTAATGGTAAATTGGTGTCAGTAACTTTTGTTTTACGAAAGCTCTCCGAAAGTAATAAAATCTTAAATTTTTAAATGTTTTTGTGACAATTCGATGATTTTATTTCGAAATGCAATATTAGCAAAATAACAATCAAGCACATCATTGAAAATACACAAATTAGTACAAATAAGAATCTGAGGACTGTTATACATTATATAGAAAGGGAAGAAGAAAATTCATGGAATTCTCGCGTGCGCCAAGCTTATAGGAAAAGGGTAGGAAAATTACGAGATGACAAAGAGAAGAAAATATGAACAAGCGCATCTCTCTCACCCTCTCTCTCTCTCGGTTGTCGAAGACACGGCTGGAATAAAAGCTCGTTTGAAGCCCGAGATTCCGGGAACTCGCAAGATTCGCTATTCAGCAGTACTAGCAGTATATATAGCGAGTGCGCGCGCGTCGGTATTGAAATATCGCGCCCCGGGAACGTTTGAAAATTCTTCCTCGGCGCGGCGCGGCGAAGACGAATAACTAAGAGATAAAAAGTGTGCGCCTCGTGCAAAAGGGGGCTAGGTAGAGAGAGTTGGTAAAGTAAAAAGAAAAAAAAGAGAGAGAGAGAGAAGGAAAAGCAAGAGAATGCCAAAGGTGAGGTCGAAAGATTTTCCTCACCTGGAATGTCTTAAGGAGGATCGTAGCCTGACACATTTTCATCGAATTCTTTCGGTGCCCCGGTACGACGAGAATTTCACGGAATCCCGGTTCAGCGCGCCAGTGTACCCTTCGGCAAGATATTATTACATATTTAAGGTATTATGAATTCGCCTCTTCGCCTTCTTCTTCTTCTTCTTCTTAGCGCACTCTTTCTTGCCATTTTTTTTGGTTCTTTTTTTCTCGATCCTTTACACTTTCGACGAGCTTTTCGAATGAACTGCGAGAATTCATTTACCGAGTTATTATAGAGCTTTGCCAATGAAAATAAATAATGCAAGAAATCATTTTACCAATAATACGAATTCAGATACACTTACTAAAATAAATATTATCTCACGTTTTTAAAACATTACGACTTTAGTGATTTTATAAAAGCTTTCAAGTTTTATAAATAAAGACGAATGAACAATTTAAAATCTCAATTACCATCGTAAGTGCAAGCGTTACAAACAAACGAAAATTGTTACTTTAATAAAATCAGTGCTCATTTCATTCGTGAAAAACTCATTTGCATTATTATTATTATTATCTTTTGGAAAAAAGTTAACCGCGAGAAATAAATTTTCGCTCGTATCATATCCCAGAATATATCGAAGGTACACGCATAGCGAATAATAATCAAAAAGTGAAATATCCGAGACACAGATGTGGCATACCATATACGTATACATATAGAGACAGACAAAGCTCGCGCTGCACCCCATCGCGTCAGTCGCGTCTCGCGCGTCATCGCGCAAGCTTATATACACATACGTACATTGGCGAACGCCTGCGAGCTTGCAATCTCGAGCTGTCCTTTAAGACACACATAGAGAGAGAGAGAGAGAGAGAGAGAGAGAGAGAGAGAGAGAGAGAGAGAGAGAGAGAGAGTCGGCGTGTCAACATACGAGCGGGGATAGAAATGGATAGCCGTCGTCGGCGTGGAAAGACGCGAATCGCGCATATCGAGGATGCTCGCGATTTCGCTCGCTCTCTCGCGAGTCTTACTCGTAGGTGGGATTCCACATACAAGCAGAGAGAGAGAGAGAGAGAGAGGCGGCATACCGAAAGATGACTCGCGATTGGTCCACTTTCGGGACGTACGTACGTTGGCGCCGTTGCTCGAACGCTGCTGACGTCGTCGTCGTCGTGCGTTACTCTCAGCCGAGCACGTGTATGTGTGTGTGTTTGGGTGTGTGTTTGTGTGGGATAGAGAGGATCGCGCACTGCCTCGTGCATTCTCCGACCGTATTTCCCCGCGGATCGCCCGGATAACTCATCGATTCCAGCGATATGCGCCGCCGTCGCTTACTACTAGCTCTCTATCTCTCCCTCTCTCCCTCTCTCTGTCAGATGACGACCAATCGCTTCGCAGTTGCATTTTTGCATTTGCCACTTTGCTGTACGATCTGATTGAGATAAAGTATATACTGCAAACTGCTGCATTTTTGAACTTTTAATCGTTTGAAAGCTTCGAGTCTAATTAATGATACGGGTTAGTTTCGTTTCGATACTGTCGACTATACAGGTGAAAACATTGGCGGTCATCCCTGAAATTAACTCCTGAAATTAATCCAGGTTTAACTAGATAAACCGAAATACATTTGGAGTACATTTTCATAGCTACATATCGACTGGAAATGCACTGAAGTAACTGTCTTTTGTTCCACAAAAAAAAATACACAGCGAGCGCCAATCTATAAGCATATTAGATTATAGGGATGTGTATACTGTAGAAAACGTTTGAACTGAAAGGCCCTCAACCGCCTTATGAATTTATTAATGTATAGTAAAATTATCAATAAATACCATAAGGGGCTGATGTAAAAAAAGACATAAGTAGATTATGATACTGAAGTAAGATATGAGTAGCTCTCGTAAAAAAAAAAAGATTTCGTGAATAAATAATCAGCGGAAGACAAGTGAAATGAAAAACGTTTTCATTATTTTGATAATAAAGTTTTGCGGTAAAATAAGATTGAAGACTACGTGTTTATATGAATAAGATCATGAGATTAAAAAGTATTATAAATAATTAGACTTTACAGCAATTCAAGGTAATGTAATCTAAATTCATATCCTCGAAGTTTAATTAATGTTTTTTAAACTTACTAGTTGCTATTAATAAAGTAGGAATGTTAATTCACTTGTCCAAACATAAAACCATCAACCATCTAGCCATTAGAGCAGTAACTAACTAGAAGATATGCATAATAAAGTCACAGATTATTAATGGTAGTTTCGGATAATTACAAGTAGTTGAAAGACTTTGCGACATCGTAAATAACTTGTTACATTATTTTCAATCAAGGGTTTATAGGACAAATCGGCCTTTGAAAAATTTTAGTCGTATAGCGTTTCAAAAACATTGTTTAAAATTGTTGTGACGATCAGACGAATATTTATGTTGTACTGCTAGTAGTAGTGCATTTTGCTCTACAGGAGCATCCACACAGGTATACGGCGCTCTCTTATACTCATCTCTGGCTAATCCGATTGTCCTCACCTTCTCTGCGAATTACCATTGGCGTATGACGATGCTTAAGGTGCATTGCTACGAAAAAATTTAGAGAGTATTAACGGAATATTTTCTGTTGCGCGTGAGTTTGGCAGTTGGCTTGGGCGGTATACCCTTGTGTTGTGACTTTTTTAAAGACAATTATGGGAGCTAAAAAGGAATGCAGAGCATTGAGACAGAGTGAGGGTTATCATCAATCTCAGTCGAAAAAAAGGAAGCCTCCAACTCGAAACTTTGAAAACAAAAGCACTTATAGCTCGTCGGCAAAAAAAATCGAAGCTAATCGACGAAGTTATCATTCCCAAAGACAAAAAAGTTTGTTACAGACTTTTGCATTTCTATTCTGTATTCACAAGCCTTTCCCAGTTGGTTGTGTGTAGAAAGTGTCATGGTGACATCAAATTTACAACGGCTTGCGAACGTGGACTGGGATTCAAGATAGTGTTGCAGTGTTCTTGCAGTCAACAGGTTATTTACTCTTGTGGTCTCATTGGCAAAGCGTACGAAGTGAATCGAAGGTTTGTGTTTGTCATGAAAACGTTGGGATTGGGGTTGAGCGGTGCTCGACGGTTCTGTGGATTGATGGATATACCAGCATTTTTGACTGTGACGAATTACGTGCCATTTGCGAAAAACATAAGCGTCACCGCCAAGACAATAGCCGAAAAGCTTTTTCAAAAAGCAGTTGACGAAAACGAAGAAGTTGCTGAAATTTCAAAAGTGAAAAAAGGTAAAAAGTGCACCAAACTAGGTGTATCTGGAAACGGGACTGACGAATTTGCTGCTTATATAGACGCTTGTGTATCCAACGAGAGCTCAAAATCATTCTTATACTTTCTGAATGAGATGGGTGTTTGTTTGGGTCATTATACGCACGACTACTTGAGGACGGAAGACGCGTTGCGCATTTCCATGGCTGAACGGAGAGCAGAAGAAGATTCTCAAAAGGAAGGGATAGAGCCTGCACCGCAGTTGATTGACGTATATTCTACGAGTCTGAATTGGAAGATAACTTGTAAGTTGAACAAACTACTTTGTACAATTATATTTCTAAAAGTTTAATTTTCTAATTTTGTGCCGTAGCTCGAAAATTATGAATCGATTGCCACAAAAATTTTTATTTCTTTTTTGGATATTAATTATTATTATCTGCAAAATTACCATGTATATACTTTTCAATTATAAATAAAAATGTCATGATATCAGTAGAACAATTCTTTTGTTTAATATAAAATATCTACATTTCTGATTTCAGATAATTTGTTGACGACGTAGAGCGGTCCGACAAATTGACGATGAATAATTTATGATAATATTTCTGACTGGAAAAATAAAAATATATTTAATGATAGCACACCAAATGCAGAAACTTTGATTTTTATCGATTTAATAGCCTTCCTGCAAATATTTTCGGAAAATAATTTTAATTTTTGATCTATCTATTTCTGTTCATTCTGAAAGTTTCGAACTTTTTGCGCAACTTTGCCCGTTATTTTCGTATAATAACCCGGTAATTCACGATACCAATTTATGAAAGTAATAATCAAATGAAATAATTAACAGCATATCCATCGCGCATCCGATAAATTGCATAAATCCAACGAAATATCCTGAACCAACGTGATATAAATCTGACCTACACAAAAAAAAAACGCTCTGAAAGCCAAAAGATAAGTCAACTCTCATTTCACTCCGACGTACGTAAGGTGATTGAAAAATTTTTTTCGCGATACCATCTAACAAATTGAATGATGCATCAATAGCCTTGCTTTATAACACACATATCCGCTGAATTCAGCTACAAGCGCCGACGTCACCCAATGTCAAGCAAACTTTGGCGAGTTGTATGTTAATATAGCCAAGTTGCTTGCGCCAAATTCAGAGGAGACAGCGCGCGATGTTGCATTGAGAAAGAGATCGTAACCCGCAGGCAGAGAGCAGGAGGCAATCCTCTCTCTCTCTCTCACAGTCTAAGGCGAAGGTAATTTATTTACCGCCAAAGCAGCAGCAACAGCAAGGAGCATCTGGACCGGACGCGCGAGCAGCTCGTTACCCTCAGGCAGCAGCAGCAGCAGCAGGAGAATCTCGGAGAGAGCTTCCGCGTCTACGCCAGGCGCGCATATAATATCGCGTCCGCTGATTTACGAGGCCACGTTGACAAGACCGTTAAGTAAGACCCCCCCTACCCCCAACCTACTCCTTACTCTCTCACTCTATATCGCAACAACATCAGACTTTCCTAATCGACCGCCGCCGTCGGCGAAATATATACATGTCGCTTTTCGCCGATTTGATTAGCCCTCAGACACACTGCATTTCTCTCTTTCTCTTTATAATTATATCCTCGTAAACGCGATGCAGGATTTATTTTCTTTGCCATTCCACAATGGCTGTACACTTTAATACGCGCACTCGTTTTTGTTTTTTTTTTTTTTTGCACACGTATATTTATAGACAAAGGTTATGGTATCTGATTCACCTCAAATAAGAATTGTTTTGTCGAGGTCTTTTTATTAGATTCGTCATTTTAATTGCTACCATTGACGATTGACAGTTTCATTTTTATCGATACATATTTCATGAGAGATTTTTTGCGATTCGTCATTGAATTGTAAAACTAACGTGATCTTACATAAACGATATAGATTTTGTGTATAATTGTATAAAAAATATTGAATTTGAATCGATTTAATGCAGGTTATGAATTTCACCCCACAAACTCGAGATTACTAAGCAAAAACGATATTAACGAAAAAATTATCTCCGACAGAGCATTGAAAAGTACGAGTTTACAATGGAGTGTGATCAAGCGAAAGTGGACAAAAAAAAATCCACGAAAGCCGAGCATGAAAAGAGTCTCAGCAAAGAATTCATACGAGCTTTGAGCTTGCTATACTCCCCGGAAGCTAAAAGCGCAGAACAGCTTCGGATGATGCTTGAAATTGAAATTGCCAAACAGAGAAGAATGAAGCGAACGAAATTACGAACGCATCAGAAACGATCCAAACGGCAAAAAACAAATGCTGATAATGAGCGTTCAACCGCTGAAAAAAGCTCGCAGGAAACGAAGGAAAGTACCAACAAAAAAGTAGGTGCAGCTTGTAATGTGGAGCTTATTGTTGAGGAAGTTGCAAACAGAGATGATATTCCGAGAATTTCTATACCCGATGAAGATCATAATGATGGAGCTGTCTGTAAGGTTAGCAGCCGATTTGTTTATTATCTGTTGAATTATTCCAATTATTTTATTTAATGATTGAAACAGTCGCTTGGATTCACTGATTCATTATCGATAAATTACAACTTGAAAATCACTGAATGTTTACACCAAGTGAGGATGGTCCTTTTTTAAAAGCTAAATCGAAAACTTGAATGAATGCTATAGTTGAATCCGAGATAGTATTAGTCTTATGTGCTTATAGTCAAATTGGAAATTTATCTTTGATATCGCTTCAATCAAGTGGTGTAGATTACCATTTCGCATAAAATTTGGTTAAATAATCAGACTCAAAGCGCAATAGAATTTTAAGAATTGAACTTTGGAATTGAATAATTGATCTTGAAAATCTTGCAAACCATTGTTTTCTTTTTTCGACTTGTCTTACGAGAATTTTGCAATTTAAAAAAAGAAACAATGCATATATATTACTACAAATTTACAATTTTTCACATACATAAACATTTGATACAATAAACGAATTATCCAAGAAAAAAAAAGCTGCAATTTTAAACAATCTCGAATTTAGTGCACCAAAGTTAACATAAATAGTTCTCGTCCGTTTCGCATGGCCGTAAACGACAAAGGGAAAACTATTTGACGCGTAGTTTAGCGCTGCCGCAGCTTTGTTACACGACTGCGCATTTAGAAACTCGTGTTCCTAAAGTTGTGTCAACTGTAGTTGCAATGACTGAACAATAGCTTTGCCCTAGCACTGAAGTTATAATTTCAACGTCAAACCTAACTTTATAATTGTTGGCTATAGTGAATACCTTCATTTAGTGCATGTATCGTAAACTACAAATATAACTTTGTAATTGGCATGTGAATATTAGTCGGACAATTCGAGTAAACTGAATACTGATTAAATTTACATTTGTGATTTATATAGCTGATGTATTTTTATTTTCGTTTGATTTGTCAATAATTTTTTGCTAATTTTTTGAAAAAAAAATTTTTTTACAGGTATGTAATGTTCCAGAATTTGGTCCACTTACACTTACGCAGTGTAGCGCTTGCGAGAAATATTATCATCCACTTTGCCATCAACCACCGATAGTAGATTCGTGCTTTCAAAAATCTAATTCATTCTGGCAGTGTGGGGAATGTAAAAAAATTGATCAAAGTTGAATAAAGCACACAAATGTCTGCTTTAAAAGTAGGACGTTTTACCAGAAACATTATCATAGTGTGCTAATGTTAAAAATAAATATAAGGCACACAACAAGTGACATGTGCAAAACTGTTTGGAGGATCAATGAAATAAACCACACCAATCAACAATCACACATTTTATTTCGTATCAATAAATCAGTTTTCCATTGTATTCATGAAAAGTGTCAACCTACAGTCGGAAAAAATGAAAAAGAACCATAGGTCGAGCTTTGTACCTATTTTTTTTTAACTTCTGGAAGATCAATCACCGTCAATCACTTGGAGATTGAACGCATTCACAATGATTGTACTAACAAATCAATATGATTCATTTTTCACACACTGCGCAACAATTAGGAAATGATTCCTCCGGTCTTTACATTTACTTCTTTTTTTTTACAATTCATACACCATGCATAGTTTCACATAAGAAAAATGAATTTAAAAAGTTAGTAAAATTTGAGAGCTGAACCTTGTCAACATGCACTCGTTCATTGGCCGCGCGAAAATTATTTTCGCTAAGAAAAATGCGTAAGCGTGCGAAAAAACTGTTTCTGTATTTTTTTTAAAATAAGATGTGGAATGAGATTAATACTTTACCTTTAGTTTTGTCTATAAGCGTTAAATGTTGAACGAATGATCACTACAGCTTTATTTCTTATAAGTTTGATGAAAATAATTAAATGTTTATTAGAAAATTGTATGCATCAATGACAACAAAAAATGCATATTCTATAAAAATAGTTCCAAGTATTGCTTGAAAAGACATTTTCAAATAAATTATCTAAAATCGCATATGATATATAGAAACTTGTTATTAATATGTAAAATTAAAAAAGTCGCACCAGTTAGCTTGACATAATGTTTTTCATTCGAAATGTATACAATTTTTAATATTATAAGATTTATTACACAATTAAATAAAGTCATAAATTGATTTCTGATTCAGTTTTCTATTACTAAGAAAAGTCAAGCTAACAAATTAATTATTATAGTATTTATACGGATACTTTTACTATGGAAAACAAATTATGCGTTTTCTTTTTTCATTGCATCACTTGGCACCTGTTCTATAAGCAACGGCTTTATGTATTTGCCTAAGGTTGATTACTTTTTTCTTACTAATTATAATAAGCAATGTACATAAAATCTAAAGCTGATTGCTTGATTCAGAACCAATCGTTATATACCTAAATTATCCCTACTTTTATTAGCTGAATAAATTTTTGTTGATTCTTTCCTCAAAGAATTCCATTACATAATAGTAAGGCTTTTGAAATTCTACTGACATATCTTAATTGGCGAAGAACAAGAGATCAATCGCTAGAAAATAATAAACCTTTGAAATTGTGAAAAAATATTGAAAACATTACAATTCAAAGTAGACATTATTTTCTTAAATGTAAAGCAATAAAGCTTATTTTTGCTTTTCTTCTTGATGTTTGATTATTTTTAAAATGCATTTTGAGAGCCAAAAAAATTAATCGTAACTGATCAAATTAGAACCAAGCGTTTGATTGCGTTTATAAAAAATAGATGATTCTTATGGATAATATTTTATGTATAAAAATGTGCAAAAAAGATATCGCCAATTGCAAGTGCCTCGAGATTTACAATTCACATCAAGCTTATTGAAATGTAAAATGATTGATCTTTAGTCTATAATTATACATATAATACAATATCTATACATACAACGATAACTCGTGCCGAACTCTTTAAAATGTTTTCAGAAAGACGTAAGCTTTAAAAAAGTAGCTGCAAATTTTTAAACATTTTGATTGTATCTATTTGAAGGAAAAACTTTTCAAGAGCTCGACACACTTCTAGAACATAGTTTCATTATCAATAAAAAGACAAAAATTTTTTATGATCCTACGCGAAAAATGACTCGATATAGAATGTTGAATTTAAGTCAAAATAACTGAATCGCTGTGATACTGGATTTTATGCAAAGTATAAAATTATACAAGCAATTTGTACAAATAATTGTTTAAGAGCGAAAAAATTGTTGATATCTTATTGACTTCAATGATTTTATGTTTTACAACATAAATTGTTGTGTGCGCGCCAGTTTACTGCTTTCTCATTCATTTATAACTTACATTTAGTTATTTTGATATGACGGACAATCGTTTGAATTGTATTGATTAGTAAATCAAATGTATGCATAGATTATCTAGAAAATTCTGAGATCTTTTTAGTCAAAGCCTTTGATCGAACTTGTTCTAAATAGTTTTATATTAAACTAAACAAGCCGATAAAAGTTCTAGCGACTAGATTGATTGATTGGACTAGAAACCTTATAGTTTATTTCACTTTTCTCAGCCGTATTCTCAGATTTTACGTAATGTAAACCGGAAATGCTAACAAAAAAGTAACTGAACCTTGTAACTTGATCATTGTGGTTCGCCACTTAGAATACAATTTTTATAATTTGCTAATAATTATTCTACAAATTACTGCTATTAATAACAGCAAAAATCACACTGGCGGTATCTGCTGCAAATTCAAATGTTATCGTTTATTTCATACCTAAATTTTAAGTACTATTTCAAAATCTTTCTTATAACGCCTTTTGCAGCAGACTTCCAGATACAGTGAAACACATTTTAAAATTTATGACAAATCTCATTTCACTAAATCTCAATCCACTTTCAATAAATGTAAACCATTTCCCACAACTAGCTGATCCACAGGAAAATCGAGAATGACAGTAGCATGGAATGCCATGTTGGCTGATGCTATGACATACTCGCATAGAGAAAACCAACTAAATGCTGTTGAAAATAATATTATTTTATTAATTTATTGTAGTTCAATTAAGCTGTTATTAGTAACGTATTTCTTTCAAAATATACATAATTTGTTGATAAATTTCACTTACCCAGATCATGGCACAATAATCGATGCTTTAGGAAAAAAATTATAAGGCCGACTGTGCTGATTATACTCGTTGTGAAAAGAGCTTGTTTGTACTTCAGACTTTGTGCATTTGGCGTAACTAGACGACCCAATCTTACTGCTACCAGCATATGTAGGAGAGAACTTATCATGAACACTATAAAGGTCTTTTCATGCACCGCTGAAAAAAAAATCACATAATTAAAATGGGTAAAACAAAAGCAGAATTTATGCTCTCTGAACTATCGAACAAGAACATACCATAATTTTCTTTATTAGAAATGTATGTAACACCACAGAGGGCAGCCACTTCAGCAATGTTCAGCCAATAGCAAATGTTTAAAAGCTTAAATCCATGCAATCTTTTAGGCACATTCTCAATAGACTTGAGAATCTTGTAGTAAAATGAGTAGTAAACACTGGCAATAAGAAGACGTGGTCCAATGTGCAGAGCTACGCTCACACGCCACAAGTATCGTTGAGGTGATACCCCAGTAATAGCTGATATTGACGGAAGAACATTATAGACCTGCAAACAAAACAATTTCACATAAATTTGATTGCTGTCCATCTACAGTTAACATTTTCAAGATTTCTGAAAGTGATCTTACTCGACAGTGAGTCTCATGGATGTCATCTTGTTGGTATATATAAGCTGTTACAAAGCAGAATAATAAAGTAACAAGAGGTATCGACACTGTGATAATGCACAACTTTCGAAAAGGGACCATCAAATAAATGGAACTTTGGCTGCTTGCAATATTGTTGACCTCCATAGTGCAATCCTCTTATGGAACTCAGCAATCAATTATACAGGAACTTAAGTTATCACCCGATGAGCAAGACATATAACCATGACTGGCTTTTCAGGTGGTAAAACTTTTGCATTTTACTCTCATCTCGTAAATAGTTGTCTCAGTAGTTGATGTCTTCATATTGAAAAACACCTGAAATCAAAATTGTATTTCTATTTTATTTTTTAACTTTAAAAATAGCAAATATAACAGTTTTAAGTAATCACTTGTAGTTTTCTACTAAACATTCTGAACTTTGGATCTTAGCAAATCATGAGCATTTTGGAATCATTTACAGATTTTATCTGAAGAGAAGTTAATCCACTGATAATAAATGAGAACTTTTTAAGAAAATGAACAAAACAAATCATTGGGAATGTGCCAAAAATTTCATTTTCGTATTGCTGATTTTTAATTGATTTTTACAATGATGATAAATAATATAGATAGAAGAATATTATAATAGACAGCAGACTTGTCTATTTCAATGGAGCAGAATTTTGAAACAATAAGTGCATATTGAATTATTAAATTATTTATTAAAAATATTCATAAAATAATGAAAAATACACTGTGTATCAATGTTCTTAAAGTAAACATTTTTTGTTATTTTAAGAAAAGTGACTCGCTTAAGTCTATTAAACACTATGAGGGAGTAAAAGGCCAATAAAATCTAGTCCATGTGAATGTTAAACTTTGGAGCATAGCAGTTTTGGACATGCAAGGATTGTAGAATTACCTTAGCTATTCAAATGCAATTTAATACATTTGACTACATAAGTCAGTGATTCGTGTTACTTATTTTGAGAGTAAAATCTTTCGACAGTATTATGCTTCAATTTTATTTTATTATTTCTCAACTTTCAGGTTTAACATTGGCCCCTTAATCAAAATGATAGTGTTGATTAATAATTCATACCTTTATCTGAAATACTACTTGTTATTTAACCAGCTGATATTTTAGATTGTATAATGTGTGAGATAAGACAAGTCATACGCCTACTTTTATGATGAAAGTCAAAGTTATCCACAATATAAATTTAAGCCCTAATCAAACAATATTTTTCCCTACCTAGTTCAAATAGCAGCCCTAAAAAAATAATTTAGCTTCAAGTTCATCCAAGAGCATTTGATTTTTCTTATACACTGCTGACAGCTATTAATAACAAACCTTAGATTCAAGAGGTGCCAGGGAAACGCGAAAATTCTCTAAATAGTGTTAATTTGGTCGACTTTATTACACACCGCCAAACAATCGCTATATGTGTTG
This sequence comes from Galeopsomyia nigrocyanea, assembly GCA_035047105.1. Lineage (NCBI taxonomy): Eukaryota > Metazoa > Arthropoda > Insecta > Hymenoptera > Eulophidae > Galeopsomyia > Galeopsomyia nigrocyanea. Next base: position 1,703,241 of record JAWWMK010000022.1, on the reverse strand, counting down.
CATGAAAGTTATCACTACTCTGGAAAAATTTCGAATGGGAACAGAACGAAAATGCCCATTGTTTGTTGAATAAACTCAGCACGCAAAGTCAACATTCTCGTAATTTCGAAGTTCGGCTTCGATTATCAAACAGTGATCAGAAAATGTATAATACGCAAAGGTTCGTGCGCAATGCCGAGATGATGCGGCATCCTGTCAAGTAGCAGGGGCAGTCACTAGGGCGAATCAACTCTGTAGGGATGAAAGAATTAGATCACTGCTTCACTACTCTGTGCGCCATTCCAAAAGGTCAATGCCGCGGAACTAATTTCTCACCCTTGCACTCACCCACGAACGTTCACATGCAGAGCTACTCGTTCACGTCACACACTTACTTGTCAGGCCGCGCAGGTGAGAATTGTCGCCATGTGAATCTCCATTTTCGAATGGCAGTTGAAATATTATACAAAAGCTCTCTCCACCTTCAGAATGGAAGAAAAAGCGCTGGGGAACAGTCGTACTTTTTTCCGTCACCACCTCGCGAGACGACAACAAGCTCCGCCAGATAGCGTTTGCCAGAGATAGAGGTCCGGCGTTTAGAATTCCGCTTGATCAGCTTTTCGCGAAGTACAGTGTTATACATGTATATATATATATATCTCTCCTTATACGGATGCAGATTGCAGGGTTGTCCCGCGATTCAACCAAGTATTTCAATAAGATTGGAAACAACAATGGCTATGCAAGTGCAGTAGTGGCAGTAGTGCACTTCGGTAAGTTGACGGGTAAGCCGAGTGATTTCTAGGGGGAGACTGATCGGAGCGCTGTTCGCGGTGAAAAGCGAGAGCTCCGACTGTCGCGTCGGTGATGCAGATGCCAGTTTTTGAGAGAATTATGGATCTTTTGGAGTGCCACGATTTTATTTTTAGTTTCCATCATTTTGTTACTTCTCACAACTCAAAATAAACGTTGTTCCATTTTTATAGAGCGAACAGAAATTTTTCAATAGATGACACAATTCGTAGCTAAATTTTGAAACCGCTCGTAAATTAAATACAAACTTGGAATTTTTATTTAAGTAAAATAATTTTTATATGTAAAATAAACTTATGCGATTAATAAAAAAAGAATAAAATAATTTTATATACTACAGCAGCCATCAGCTTTTTGTGATTAGTTTACAAACGTGTTGCATATTGATAAGATAAAGTAACTATCATTCAAAATTGAATCATTATTAAAGAACCAAAAAAAAATAAACAAACGTATTTTGCATAAACTCGCGCGGTGTTGTAACTCATTGATCGCTTGCGCCCTCTCTTCCACGAATTCGTTCATTCACCGCGCACCCTGCACAGTGCTGCCCTCGAATGGACCTTCAAAAAACCTTCGTCCCATTCAAAAAGCAAATATCGTAAAACGGCCCTATATTTATTTAGGATACCCAATTCCACCTGAATTCGCCTCACCGAGAAAAACCTCAGATTCTCGTTCATTCATAAAACTTTAGCACAATATACAATCTCTCGAAAGTTAACCACGGTTTTTCTTCGTAGGCCCTGAACCTCGTAAAGGCGCAAAGATTGCAACAGTCAGTATGAGTTGGTCCGTGGGAAAAGATCAGCTCTCTCTCTTTCTCTCTCTTGGGGTAGGTAGAGTGAGAGAAAATAGCTCGTCGTAAAATGTTAAAGAGCGGCAAGGTCGATGCGCGTGCACGCATTGTTTTGTCGAGGCACACACAAGTGCACACAAGGCAACCTGTTGCTGTATAGCACAAGCTTGGATGCTGCTTTCCATCATGGCCGACCGATTTACCTGGCCTGCGAGCAAAGAGCAGCGGCAGTGGCGCGTCGACCCTCTCTCGTATTTCCCCCCTCTCTTTCTCTCTCTTTTCTCTCATTCTTTCCCCTCCATTTGCGCACACTGCTATTTTATTCTTACGGTTTTTGCAGTCCTCCCCGTCTTCGTAGTTGCGCGCGATTCGCTCGTGATTTTTCAATTAGCCGGTGTGTATCGACGCTTCCAAGAGTCGTCCTTCTCTCCCTCTCTTCCTTTCGTTATCAGAATACGGCCAAAACAAGGCATCCTTCTCCTTACAGATCGGTCTGTGTGCGTACGTCCTCCAGTTATTCCAATTTTTCTCTCTTTCTCTCTCGTTCATTCCTGCCCCGACTCTCCTTCTTTATCTGGCGCGCGCAGAAACCTACCTTTCTCTCTCTCTCTCTCTCTCTTTTTCTCTGTCGTGCGGGTCCGTGGCCGGCGGCAGCGTGTTCTCCTCTCTCGGTCCGCTGCGGCGGCGACGGCGGCAGCGCGGTGTGTTCTCCGAGGCAGGCGGCATCAGTCTCTCTCCCCTCGTCGAACTCGACGAACCTGTTGCCTGCCTGTGCACGCGCGTTGCACAGAGAGGAGATCCCGACAGCGGCAGGTGTGTATATGTGTATATGTGCGTGCTGCTGCTGCCTGCTACTGGCTGCTTTTATCGTCGGAATTTGACGCGGCGGCGGCGCGCGCGTTGATGATGATGCTGCTGCTGCCAAGTCAAGCGTTGCCATGACGATTTGACGCCGAACGCGCGCGGTGTGCGAGTGATATTCAGTTCAGTGTGCGGGTGCAGTTTTTGTTGTTGCATGTTTTGTGGAGAAAAGCCTGCAGGCTGCAGTGATATTGATTTAGGAACGTATAGTCGTACGAGTCAACAACAACAACAACAGCAGCAGCAACGAAGAAGACGACGACCACGTATAGTTGTAGAGGTGAGTGTTATATTTGCACGCGGAGAGAAAATTCCTTTGCTAGTACCTCTCCTGCGAGCCTTTTATTTCGTGTGTACAGTTATAGTCCGTGACTCTGTGCGCGCTCACTCGTGTAAGTGTACCTTCGTATACGTGTACTTTGAGACACCTGGCCGATCGCCCAGATCTTTCTCTCTCTCTCTCTCTCTCTCTCTCTCTCTCTTTCCTCTCTGCTTCGGCTCTTTCTTTTTAACACACGTATAAACCTCTTGCCAGGGCTTTTATCTCTAATCTATCGATGGAATATGAGAACTCAGCGCTCGCGTGATGCAGGAAGTGAAAGTATATATATCGCACGCAGCATGGCTGTTTATACACTAAATTGCTAAATTTTTGGGTTGTGTTTGTGCAAACTTGTATATACCTTTATATTATTTCGAACAGGCTGTGATGCAACGATCTATATACGTGTTTTCGTGTTTGGAGCAAATTACTCCATTTTGCTCCGTTTTCCATATCCACACACATGTATAGGCTAATACTTGTATTACTCGTAATTTGCGAGATTGTATATTACAGGCAGCGATCAAATCGGTAATATTATACATGACAACACAATGTTTCTCAAACTAACAAGTTGGAACACAATAAGATTATGAGGTTTGTGAAATGGAATGCTGTATTATCTATTGATTTGCGGTATCGAAAAATAAACGTCGCGAGATAACGTTTCGCAGATAACGTAAAGAATCGAATCTGTTTCATCAATTAAATCACACGAATAAGTTTGTATATATATTCACATCTTTTATGAAACAACTGAAAGGTCAATGGCATGGGAAAACGTTCTATTCTTAGTGAAAACGGTCATTGCAAATATGTGTATTTCCTTGCTCGACTCCTCGCGAGGAGATGACTCACGAATCTCGCGATAAATTCTTATGGAAATGAGGGAATATTTAAAATATATTCACAAAGAGAAGCGTAAAGCTACTACAATTGTTCCAAGTTTCTCCTTGAGTTTCTTTTTGCAGGCATGCGGTATACAGTAAGATCATTGGCATCTTGGCGACGTTTTTATCTTACGTCTATAGCCGTCCATAATTTTGCATAAATTATCCAAATTTTTTTCGCGAATAAACATATTATATGTATTTCAGGCATCAGCGTGAAATTTAATGCTTTGTGAAGGCCACAGAGAGGTTGAATCGGGTTTACATCTAAATATTCGCCGATGACAGGCAAGAGAGAGACAATGTAGTCGTCAGATTGCGCAGGTATACAAAGATATTTTCAAAGTTACGTAATCGTCTTTGCACGAGGAGTAAATAATAAGACAATATAAGCAGCAAAAGCGAATTTTCCCATCCATTCCAAACGAAATAAACAAAACTCGCGGCGAAAAAAAAACGAAGAATCGTCAAAACTAATAACAGTTTATCAGAGCGGCCAACTCCATTGTTTACAAAGCACTCTTCGCGCACGCGAGCAATCTCTCTCTCTCTCTTTCCATAGTACTGCGCCAATTTCGCACGAAAACCCAAGCGAAGGACAGAGAACCAGTCGATACGCATCGGTTGGTCGGATGAATATTCAAGTCGTTCCGCGAGCGCTCGACGACCCGATGCACCCAGATATATATATCTGTTATATGAAGCGCGTGGGTATATATAATATAACGTTCGCGACTTGTCTGTCTGTCGCACGTGATTAACCTGACAAAAATGCCTCGCGCGTGCGTGTGACAGTGTATAATATATACGCCCAGGATTATTCCTTTGCGCGTCGCATTCCCTCGGCTTGTTTTTTTTTTCACTCTTTATTCCACTTTTTGCAAACGTCTGGCGCTTGACGGCGCTTTTGTTTGCGACCTTCAAAGTCTTTCTCTCGTAGGATGGGATTTTTCAGTGAGATATGTTGCTCGAAATATTTAGGTTTTTGCTTATTAGGCTCGTAATTCATTCAAACGAAACGCAGCTAATTTCCCAAGTATCTTCCATGGAATAGGTATCGAGATTTAGTGGCTTGATTCTATTCGCCAAGCAAGCCGCGCGTAAATTGCCTCGGCGCTTTGAAGTTTGTATATCCGCACGCACTGCACGTGCGAAATCCTTTTTTTTTTTCCTCCAATTTTTATGAAATAGCTGCACCTATACGGATTAGTCAATCGTGCGCTCGCGATATAGCGGCTTTAACCTGATTTTCAAAAGTGTCAAGCGCAACGCGATATATATACCTGTCAAACTATTGTCGGCACTTTCGCCAGTTTGCGCGCATGTGCCGAGAGTGTCAATCATATATTTGCATCTAGATTTCCGCACGCCAGTCAAAAAAGAAGACAGAACCGAAACTCAAATGCAAACTGGCTATATGAGTCATAGGAAGAAGTGACGAGGATGCTTTTCGTCGCTCTCTCTCTCTCGAGCGTTATACACTTTTGTTTTGTGTCTCGCTCCTTTCTCATGAGACACGACTGGATGTATATATATAAAAGCCTTTTAACAGTGCATCGGTTGTAACCCCGCGCGCGAGAAAGGCATATTGCCGCATGGTCGGTCTGTGTGTTATATAGCAGCGTGGGTGGATTTCTCACATTCCATTAAGACCATGAATAATTCGGGAAAAAGTATTATTTCCCACTGTATTATACAAACGAGTCAACCAAAAATTATATGCTTCTGACATCGGCTTTTGTAGTTGCCTGACGCGCATTTTTTATTAGCCGCACGAGGACGACGATTCCGATTAAACTTCATACCTGCGTGTCGTCGCTTTCTTTTGTTATACAGATCTTTGATGATAAAGCCTATCAATGGTCTTTCTTTTTTTGTTGATTGTTTCTCACCGATTGTTCGACGAAGCGTTATTTGCATATTTTTTCTATTTCATTTATCTCGAAAATGAATATAACGCTGTTGAAATTGATTAAGTGAAATTTTTCTCATCGCTCGCGAGGAAACGGAAATTACTTTTTTTTATCAATCACGATTTCTACTCTCATGTGTGTGTATACAGTACTTTTTCGGGAGGGCACGCGTAATTATCGAGATAATTACAACTCAACGTATACACACACACACATCACACACACGCTTATGTGTTCGTCGAATCACGACGACTTTTTTTTTGTCGAAACGAAAATCGGCCCCCGGAAGTTTGGTGAGTAATCAACTTCTTTTTTTTCCTGATACTTATAGAGAAAACATATTTTGACGTAGTAGCACACGCTCTTAACAGAATAAAAAAAAAAAAAGGAATAATTTTTGTTCGATAAGAAACAAGCATTATACTTTTGTCGTCGTTATAGACATTTTAATTGAAAAGGCTAATTAAGATTCTCGCGATGATGTCTATTAAACGCGAGAGAATGCTCGATGACACAATCCGATAAAAAAAAGAAGAAAAAAAATAAGAAGCTGGCGAGAGCCTATATAGCGATATCAATGAAATAATCTGGTGTATATCGACAGTACTCGGTATGT
>JAWWMK010000022.1:1662086-1696948 GCA_035047105.1 Galeopsomyia nigrocyanea | reverse complement strand
CGGAGATGATTTAAATCATTGGAACTTTCATTATTTAACAGTATAAACATAATGTCACCGCGCCGTACCGCTGTAGCGAGCGTACGTTTGAATACCAGCAAGTGGCGGTATTAGGTACACCTACCTTATTTCGCACATATACCACATAAAAGAGAGAGAGAGAGAGAAGAAGAGGGGGAAGTGAGCGAAGCGCTTGCACGAGGGGGCGCGCACTTGCAGAGAGAGTCCGGGAGCTTGCCGGGCGGCAGACGCTCCAGCGCCAACCAGTCGATCCCTCGCCGTGCTCCAGGCTAGCCAACGCCGAGCTAGCACTCGAGTATATTCCACGTGCTGCGTGTGGGTGTTTGTTATATACTACGCCCGGCGTCCATCGACCTTCCCCCGCGCGCGTACCGGCACCAAACGACGCCGACTGCTATTATATCTATCTCGCTCGTTTTATATACATATGGTGCATCGGTATTTTCTTTTCTTTTTCGCTCGATTGACGTCTTATCGTAAGTCATTGCCGTTTTTTGCGATATAATGTTGAAGGGTGTTTGTTTTATCGTACGCGAGCAATCGATACACGTAGCCTCCCCGATATAAAAATAAATGCAGTGTTACTGTGACTTATTCGCGGGCATATTGATTATCGAGGTTTTTACGACGCAAAGTAGCCAGATAGTTAAATTTTACACGTTGAAAAAAAAAGTATATCCTTGGGGAAATAGGCTCCGAGTGCAATTGGCGTCTGTAGGGGCGTGTGAAGAGAAAAAAAAAAGTGGCTGACTTAATTTCATTAGCGCTTTCCGAGAGAGGTGACTTTACTTTATAGTTCGTCGGATGTAATACGAAAATTTGGAAGATCCAATTGTGTGACACGTGCGCGCGAGCACGCTAATTGAGTTATAATTTTCGCGAGGAAGAGAAGATGAAACGTAGAATATCTAACGCGATGATAATTACATTCCGCAGCAGCCGCGACGCGAGTGAAACAGTTCTATACCTCGAGTAAAGGAGAGATATATATATATTGTCATTTTTCACGTCGAACGAGACCATCGAGGGAGAAACCACGTCGCGGCTGAGCGAAGCACTCGCCGAGCGTTGAAAATCAAATAAAGAAGACGTCGAACTGGATTAGTATACCGCGCGAAATATCTTTGATGTTATATAATACAATTCGCGACGCGAGTTTGAAAAAAAAAAAAGTAGTAGAGAGCTACTACGTGTACTGTCTGCAGCTTTCAAAGCCGATGCTTTTTCGGCCGCTGCATATAGGGTGAAATTTTAATTAGTTGCGCAACCCCGCAAAGCGGATTAGTAATTTTTTTTTTCATTCTCAGAGGTAGCATTTTGCAGAGAGATACACGTATTTCGTTTCATTTTCAAACGAAAATTTGGTACGTCGTCGAAAATCCGATAGCGAGTTTTCCAATTAGCCCCAAAGCAAAGATTTTTCCTCGTTTATACACTCGATTGTCGCATTTGACACGGCATACCCACACTGATGTTTACGGGGGGACGGGGGAGGGTTTGGAACATTCACTGCGTTCGCGAAATGCCTCACGGCCGGCGTGCAGTGTGTACACATTAAGACACGCGCGATTGCATCTCTCTTTTTTTTCGTATTTTCGTTCGAAATTTTCAACGATCGAAAGATGATATTTGGGATGCGTGCGATTCGATAACGATTATTCGGACGTCGATCGAGCGTATATTTTGTGAAAAAAAAAAAGAAAGAAATTACGAATGCTGTTGTGTATTTGCAGAAACTCTCGCAGCATTGAAAATCGTAACAAGGGAAATCCCGTTATTAACACGTTTGATAGCCGCGGTCCGACATTTTCGAGTAAAATGAATCAATTACGATCGCGTGTTGTTTGCTTGCGCAAACGTTGAATAATTCACCGAGCGAGCGATTGCCACTACTCGCGTTCGACAACCCATCAATTATCAATTGAAACGTCGATGGCGTGTGTACAATAATTAAAACAGCAATGATCGATTCAGTGTGCCACGATGAGACTATAAAAATCGAAGTGCGCGTGTGAAGATAACAATGTAATGAAAAAAAAAAACAAAAAAATTACAAGAGCCGGTGGGTAATAAGCCGCCGAGGAGTACAGTAGGAATCGGCGTGGAATAGAGGCAAGAAAGAGAGAGAAGGGATAGGGAACTGCTGCTACTGTCGAATCGATCGCTTGTGCCTGCGCTACTCTCTCGCTCTTTCTCGTGGACTGCAATTTTCGGGCGGACGCGGATTTCGAAGGCGTCTCTTTCGCTCCTGCAAGTGCGCTATACATATGTGCTCGATAACCGGCGGCACTGCTGCCTCCTCCAACATGTTCACCTGCTTGTGGAACTTCCTCGACTGGTGAGATCACTCAAGGATTTTATTTTATTTTTTCGTGGTAATAAAGTTTTGATGTGCTTTAAAAAGTTTATAGCTATCTAAAAAAAAATTGAACGATCGCAGCTATTGTAGGTACGTTTTGTTTTCATCGCGCAGCGCAATAAAACTGTGTATTTAGTTTGCTGGATTTGCCTATGAAATTTTTATATTCGTATCGTAGAGATTAAAAAAAAAGAGCCGCGGCTACGAAAAATCAATCTGTTGAATTTTTCAACAGACCATTTTTCCTATACGCACGCAATCGGAAAAACCAGTAAAAAGATTTTCTCGGATAAAGTTTGCAGCTTGAAAAATTTACGCGAATAAAAAAAACATAGCTGCTGGAAATCCGAATAATTTCCCAAACAAGCAATCCGACTTTCGCATCGCGAAAAAAAAATTCAATGGGAAACATTTATAAAAAGATTATTTCGATAACACGCGAATGCAATTTGCAGCTTGTAAAAATTTACGAAAAAGAAATCCCTACCGTTTTCGAAAGAAAAAAAGCAATGAAAAATTCCTCTCTAAAATCATAAAAGATTTATAAGAAGAGCTTAAAGCGTATAAACGTCGAGCCGCAATATACGCTACACAACTACATATACAGCATACCGAGGTGGGCAGTAGTCGATGCTCGAAAGGGAAGCCTATAAAAGAGCTGCTAGATTTCCTTGCCCCACGACTGCACCTGCTCTCTCCGCGAAAAGCTTTTAAGCAGACCGTAATTTTTCTCTCTCTCGTGTGTGCAAAAAGAAAAAAAAAATATAAAGAAAAAAAAATTCACGGAATTGAAGAAGCGGAGAGGGGGTCGCGAAGGGAGTTGCTCTCTCTCTTTTTTGCTGCGGTATGAAATGAAAAATTAAAAGCTTAATCCAGCTGTTATACCGATGATGAATGAAAAGCTCTGCGCGGCGCTGAAATTTCTATGGTCCGCTTATGAGTCACGGTGTGCGTTTTATTATGCAGACTGTTAAAGGTGGGGTAAACTGCTTTACATAGGCTTGATTTTCCATGCTTTACATTTGCGCGCCATTCAAACGTTGAGAACGCAGTCAAACAGTAAGCTCTCGACTTTTGAAAGGATTCTTCATAATTTTTTATACGTAAATAAAGCACTATAATCTTTGTTTTTTTTTTGTCTCCATCGATGAAAAGGTATAAATTCATCTAATTTTTACATCGGACAGTAGGCGGTTAGGAAGGAAGGAAGCCGAGCAATGTTTAAACCACAGAAAAGCCATTAGCCTTGAGAAGCTTGTCGACCCTAATACCATAATTAGCTTTCTTCATTCTGCAGACACACATGCACCAACACACATACTTCATCGCTTACGTCGCGTTCATTAACCGAGAGAGGCGCTGAAGGCATAATACAGTTCTCTCTCTCTCTCTCTCGCGCACACATCGTCGAGATAACGAGCGCAAACCACTTTGTGCTCTACATTTCACTCGCGCGCCATTAGACGAGTGCAGCAGAGAGAAAGAGAGAGAGGAGGCTCTTTAACGGTCGTCGGCCAAAAACCCAACCCCCCAACTGCAAGTGTCATGTGTCATCAACTGCCCTTTTTTTCTTTCTATTATCGTATCTCTTTCCGCTTCTTTGATTCGTCGCGCTGCGTTTAATTGCTCGCGCTCGATTTTTCAGTTTTTTTTATTATACCACTGTGAACTAGGTGCCCACTAGCTCTCTCTCTCTCTCTCTTTCTCACTCTGCAAAATTGAAAAGTGATAAGGCAAAATGTCGGTCGGGGGCTTTCAGCGGCAGTATGGTCTTTTTTCAAAAGGGCTTGCCAGAAGCGCATTGATACCGATTTTCATTATCTTTGAGCACTGCGTGCGTATATTTTCAAAAGATTCGTCTATTCGACAAAGCTGGCGCGTTTTTATCGAACCACTGGACTGCGTGCCAGAGATCGTGTGTGTCTGACCATGCGTGTGGATTGACTACTGAAAATTGCAGTTTTTATTTTGTTAAAAAAGAAGAACGTAACAATGACACTTTTCAAGTGTCTGATCGAAACGCCACTTGTATCACTAGTTTTGTTATACGTATAACACGTTCGAACTAACAACCGTCAATGTCGCTAGTTCTTCAAACTCTTTGGACTCGTGACGTTTTCGGGTCAGCAACAACGTGTGTCAAAGACGAGTTTTTACATAAAAATGAACTGTGTATTCGTCATTTTAAAATCAAATTACAATAACGACGAAGAAAGAGAGGAGTTCTCGGCTGATCTATTATCCAATTACAGCATAACGCAGCGATTTTAATAATTTCGACGCGTCGCCGCGGCTGATACTCGAGGCAATTCATTAGGCGGATGAATGATCGCGTGGCTTCCTAAGCGCGCCGACCATTAAAGCACATATATCAGCTTGAAAGGACGCTTTTATCACGAGAACGAACAAAAAAAATAACACATATACACGCTGACTTATAGATCGCAGGGAAATCCGTTCCGCGTTGAGTTACGTAGCTGCAAATCCGTTTTTAACGGTATTTATTTGGTGCAGTTCGACGTCGAATATGAGAAATTTAATATTCCATTTAATTTAACGGTTTGGTGCATATCTTGAGATTTCTTTTGAAGGTTTGTATTCGATCAACTTGAATTTCAATACAGCAGGTTTCGAGTAGCTAAAGAGGTCAATTAAAATAAGAAAATCTCATCAACCAGCCGATATAACCCGAATTTTATTTCCAACGTCTTAAAACAGAACGCCCGAGTCTTCGATCGTTCGTCCCTATTGTTCACCGATAACCAGGTCGGTTCGTTCGGCCCGAAACTCCTCTCAAGCTTGAAGGGAAGATCGTGGCGGTGAAGGAAAAAAAAAAAACAATTTTTGGCCGAACAAGAGAATTCCAAATCTCGAGCTTTGATCAAGCTGATTGCCAAGCGAAATCGAACTCGAGTTCTCTCTTTTCTCTTACTTTTTTTTTTGTTTGTTTTGTTAGTCGATACGTCTCTCTGTGTCTCTATATTTTCGAGAAAAGTTAGTTGATGTCAACGGTAAAGTTTAGCGCGCCTTACTTCCGTGCAAAATCTCTATGCAAATTAACTGGCTGTCGCTTTGGCTTTTCTTTTTTATTTTCTTCTTCTTCTTCCTTTTTTTTTCTTCTGCTACACTGCTTCGTCTTCTCGCTCGCGCGAAGCTGACGCGTCGCCGACGTTGCAACACCACCCCGGCATTAGCAATTTTATGGGACTTTGCAGAAGGCAGCAGCAACAGCAGCAGCTCTCGGATACGACGTGGATGTATATTATACGCGACGTCTACTCTCGTGAAAATTAAATTTTTTAAATCTTGTTTCACGGATATTTCGCTTGATAATCGTAAAAATTTACATAAACGACTTTTAAAGTCGTATTACGAAATGTGCGGAAGAAGCCAAGTCCTTCGAAGCATAAATTTGTCAATCTGTGTACCCGAAAAAGTGTTCAAGCTCTGTAATTAACGACCGAGCAAACGATTCTGCGAAGCTTGCAACTGAAAGCACAGAGAGCGCTGCTGACTGGTTATAAGATGCTCATTAGAACGGAAGTGAAAGATGACGTGACCGAGCGCGCGCGCTTTTCAATATCCGCTCTCTCGAGAGAGAGCAAAGATGTTTGTCCTTTGCCCTCGTTTGCTTCGAGAAAGCTTGTTATTTGCGCCCGAGTCTGGCTTTGCTTGTCTTCGGAAAGGCGAGAACTTATACCGCTATATACGATTTATTTGTCCTGGTGTCGAGGCAAATATTTACTTTTTTGCGCGAGACACTTTCAAAACTCGCGTGGTTTTTGTTCTTTCGAGTGGTTGGATATATTTCATTCGATGTATGATAGACAGTGTTTGATGTGTAAATAATGAAGTATTTCCTTTTTCTTTTTCATTGCAGGCTTGACCAGCCGGTGACCAACTCAACTTCCTCAATGGACAGTAAAAAGGTAAATTGATACTTTGATTAAAGTTGCATGGAATTAAAATTCAATTTAATTACTATGACAAATGAAAAAAAATACTTTTATTTTTCATTCATATACATGTAAATTGATCGGTTGGAAATTGCTTCAATTGAATTCTAATCTAGCTCGATCGTGTAATTGGATCGCAATCGCATTCAATTTATTGTGTTTTACTTTTGTAATTCTAGTACAATTGAAATACATTCAACAAATTGATCACATCTAACGAAGCAATAAAACCGAACCGGATTGATTAACAAACTGATCTTCATACCTAACTTGCAAAAAAAAAAAAACAAGAAAGGGCTTTCAATTTTTCACGAGTCGCTTGCTCCGATATTTGCTCAGAGCCAGCATAAAGCTTGCACACTCTTATATATACATATCTGTGAATCAGCCATGAGGTACTATATGCAGGGACTTTGTGTTGTTCTGGTATCCCCGAAGGATGATTTTCATGCATTGACATCGAGAACACACAGACAGGATACACGCACGTATTATCGAGAAAAAGAGAGGTGGAAAAGCGAGAGGTAGTGCTGTTTTATCCCGAAGCTTCTTTTCTTTTTCTTTTTTGTTTTTTTCGGAGCATCGACTTTCTTTTCGTCCCTTAGGTCGCTTTTCGAGCCGAAGTGTATATATACGCGAGAGAGAGAGAGAGAGAAAGACGTGTGTGAGTCCAGGTGGAACTGGGTCGCGTGCTGCTTTTTTCGTTGCTCTCGTCCACCTGAATATTTTAAAGGCTCTTCCTCGCACTTGAGTGAATGCGCGTTTTCTTACTCCCGAGAAAAATGCACACTGGGGAATATTGCAAGGATACCTTGCTTGCTGCTTTTTCTTTTTATTAGCAAATTTAAAGAGGCTTTTGTGCTCGCCTTGTATATACGCCGATATGTCGGATTACGCTCGCGATTCGTTTGTTCGCTGTATGTGTACGTATACAAACGAATCCATACCCGACTTGCTGAAATGAAAATTCTCGTATCTATATACCTATGCGCGCGCGTATGTGTGTATAAGGTAAATAGCAATCAAATCGTATGCGAGCGCATGCACGGATTATTTATTTTTTTGCTGTTTGTGTTCGTTCGAAATTCAATTTTTATCATTCAAAGTTAAGCACGATTCCAATCGTCTCGTTATTAAACATATACAAGTAGCGAGTTATAGCGAGCTAGGAAGATATACATAGTGCTTAAATCACAACGAGGCAGTTCGTCGCGTCCCCGGAGGTCTATACTCCGGGACAGTTGCAAGTGTGCGCGAGATTGCGTGCTAATGCAATTCCTTGGCGGCGAGTAGCAGCAGCAGTTTCCGGCGGGCGGCCAGTGCACCCGCTCGGCATGCGAAATTAGTTGGCCGTCTCTCACACAAGTTGCACGTAATTTTCGGCCGACTCTCTCTGTCTGTCGTATATAGCGAGGCAACTTTTATTTGTTTTTTTTTTTTTTTTTTTTGCAGCGACAAACCATCCAGCGCGCATTTGTATTCGTCGTTGCCAGACAATCTATAGCGGCTATACGTTTTTAATTGAACGATGCAGTGTCGCGAGCTTGTTTTGACGCTTTAGTTTTGGATGTAGGAATGAATAATACATTCGGTTTTGGAGGGATCGCACGGATTGGCTTTTTGGAAAATTCGAGGTTTCGGTGTTGTATTGTTTGGTTGACGGATATTATATGATGAAAACTCGCTACGGTGAGAGCAGATATATTTTGATATGAACTTTTGAGTTAATGAAAAATGTAGTAGGCAATTTCATTTGAAAAAAAGGGTGTAAAAAACTAAAAAGTACACTTCATAAAAAAGTTTAAGTTCTGAAAGCTCTCGTAATTACGAAACTGCAGCGATGAAGAACTCTTTTTTAAAATCACATCACTCTGCTCTCGACGTTAACAGATTCATCGTTATTATACTTTAACATTTTTTTTTACAAGATCGTGTCAAGTTACTCGTTGATTTCCTATCATCAGGATATGCAAACTGTCATCCAAATTTAGGCCAAAATTGGCCTTCGGAATAAAGTACACTTTTGACTCGAATAATATAAAAGAGAAAAAACTCCCCCTCCCCCCCCAAAAAAACGGAAAAGATTAAGACGAAGTAATGCCGCTGCGCGAGCGGATATTGCGCGCAACGCGGCGGTGGGTAAACTCACGCCGAACTAAGAAGGATCTTGCATAATTCCGAGCGGGTATTATGTTTCGAGTTGCGGAAGATAAAAAGAGAGAAAGGGAGAGATTCGCGAGTTCATTCGCCCGACTCTCTCTCTCTCTCTCTCTCTCTCTCTCTCTCTCGTCAGCATAGTCTGCTGAGCTTGCCTTGATACTTTTTTAATATCACGAGCCATCTTTCATTCTTTTGTGTATTCTAATTGTTCGATAATTCGACGACGCGCTTTTTTTCCTCGAAGACTCATTATCGATTTAATTGAACGGAGTGACGATGGAAAAATGGAGGAAATGAATCGGAGAGTAATGACAAATAAAAAAACAAAGTCTGGTTTGAAAAGTTCAATGAGGTTTCGAGTACATTGCAAATTCTATTATTACCCAACTTTTATTGAGAATAGTCGAGTGTGGAAGTTTCGAGGGAGAAACATTTCGCAAGTAACGGAGTTCTATGGACGAAACGTTCGGTTTAATGTTTAACGTCACTCCGCGAGTTTTCATTCGAACGAAGCACGAATCAAGGATGTTATAATTTTTTCATATCCGACCTGAGAGCAAATGAATTTCGCATCAAATTCCCACGGCAATGCTAAAACATCATAATAAATTGCAAATTCTCTTTGTTTTCAAATAACTTTCAATCTTCTTTTGCATTTGCGTACCTTCGCTCTACAGAAATATGCGAGTCTTTGTCCACGACGAACTTCAATGTAAACCGTTCTTTTTTTTTCTTTTTTAGAAAGTATAAATTCGTGCTTGCAAAAAGCTCTCGCAAGGCAAATTTTTCTAGGATCAAAGTTGTATATTCTCGTTTAACATGCAAATAAGCGCGCGACGTTATATATGTACTTTGCAAAGAAAATACGTTATTTTTCACTTTTCCGATCGTAAATATTGACAAAAAAACCACTTTTTCGTGTTTGAAACAAATATTTGAAGATAAATATAGAATTCAATCGAAGAATAGAACATAACAGTTCTCATCAATTTCTCGCGTTAATGACACCAAACGGATCTCCATTTACGTGCATACAAGAGTTAACATGATGAATACCCACTCGAGAGAGAAGGATGTAATGACAACGACATCATCGACACGAGAGATCGATCCTTGCGGTTTCTCGCGTGTCGCGCAGCTGTTTACGCGATTTATCCGTAATAATCGATGTACGCACGATTTTACACGATTTCACCTCCATTATACGTCGACGGCAGCTCGCTTCGTCTATATACAACATTTACAAGAATAATAACAACGTATGTTATGCTGATCAGTCAATTTCATTTCCGAATGATTTACGACTGTTGATCGTTGTACCGTCGGATTGACAGCTATAAATAATTTTAAAAAAATACACGCGCACCGCCTGGCGACGCACACGCGCTGTTCTCGATTTGACCCATTTACGCCGTGTTTTTTTTTCGTCGCGTGGTGATTTGGGTGAAAAATTAATCAACGACTCGTCTCTCGAGTTAAATTCATTTTCAACTGTGCATAGTTTTGCGTTCAACACGCAAAAACATATACATTTCGCAAGCGCGCACAGCGAGTTCTTCTCGAAGATATACAATGTATACGTGTATAGGACGAAATCCGTAAAAGAACACTTTTCTGGGGTCTGGAATGGCAAAATTTTTTTTTGATGCTAAGGTTTCCGGACCTTTTTCCTCTTCTTTTTGAAGGTATATAGTGTCGGAAAATGCTCGTGAACATTGGAAAAGTCTGCAGGAACTACTTTTTCGGCATTTTCCCATTATAATCAAATTGGCTTTTCTCACAGAAAATAGGCGAAAAACGTCATTTCTTAAAATATCAATTTCTCGGCTTCTAAGACCGCTAGAAAGATTTTTGACCAATCAAAATGATAGCAAAAAAGAAGATCTTTACGCAGAAAAAAGTTTCATTCAAAAATAATTATCCTGTGGCAAGTTATCAAAAAATCGGGAAAATGCTGAAAAAATATAGTTCCCGAGGACTTTTGCAATGTTCACGAGCATTTTCCGATACTATATACCTTCAAAAAGAACAGAAAAAAGGTCCGGAAGCCTTAGCATTAAAAAGAATTTTTTGCCATTCTAGACCCCCGAAAAGTGTGTTTTTTTCAAGGATTTCGTCATATATATATCCGAGCATAGACTTGCAGCACATAATCACACTTCTCCAAGTGTATATAGCCATAGGTACGTTGAATTACCGGGGCAAGAAGAGGAGAGCTGGCTGTCTCTCCATTGATATTCCGCGAACAATGGCAGTAAACTGCGAGCGCGCAACTATATATATACGTCGGGCGCGGTCCAAAACGTCAATGCTCTCTTTCTCTCTCTCTCTCTCTCTTGCAGGATAATTAACGAGCTGTTTTACGAGGAGGCATTAGAAAATCTTGCGCTGATTATGTATATATCTATAGGCGTCAATTAAAGAGGAATCCATTAACTCTTCATTAGACGGGAGAGATGCGCGCGGCTCATTGAAAGAATTTATCCGCGTGAGCTAAAATGCAAAAGAGCTTGTTGGTCTGTAATTAGTCCGAGAGAGAGAGAGAAAGAGAGGATTGCCGGCCTTTTCCTTTTGAAAGACTTCTTTTTCTTTTTAGTGAAATGCACGGATGATTAATTAAGAGTCGCGTGCGCGAGTTTTTTATTTTTTTATTTGTACACGTAAAGGAGCTTTTAATCATCTCTCACGAGCGAAATTTATCTTGCAGTTGAATTATATAACGCGATGTGATGTAAGTTTCAGTCGAACGAGATTAAACGAGAAGAAACGTATTTCGGCTGCACTTTGATGTTTGTAAACGAGTTTTTTTTTTTCGAAAAAATACTCGGAGAGAGAGAGAGAGCGGAAATCCGTGAGTGTGTCAATCCGCTCTTAGACCCAATTCTCCGAACCGCAGAAACCGCAGCTGACAGTCAACGACCCTATATAGTAAAAGCTTCTCTTGCAAGCTCTCTCTCTCTCTCTACTTCTTTTCTTTTCTTTTCTTCGAAGCTGCTTTTAGAGAGGGTTCATTGCTGTGTGTGTGCGTGACGTAAGGTCGGGATGTCGTATAACGTGCTTTCGGTTGACGTGTGATGCGCGCAAAATCGATTTTCCACACCGGCGAAGTTCGTCGAACCCCTTTTCGCACGTCCTTGCCCATCATAATTTCGTATGTGTGTATGTATCCGGCATAAATTAACGCTTCGACTGTAAAGACGTTAAAAGGTCGACCACGCGACTCTTGGCGCTCTGTTGCTAAATCTCGTGCTCATTATAAATTTTACTATCCTCGACTTTGTGGCATTAATTTACGACAGACGACGACAATGTCTACTACTCAAGCTATATTGCGAGATTTATTTTGTTTATCAAGTGTACTATTCTCGAAAAGCCTGCTGCTGCTGGCAATTGATATAGTTGGAGACTTTAATCTCCATTAATGCCACGTGACTACCAACGGTTTATCAGATGTGCTTGCCAGATATTTTTTTTTTTTATTCCGCCGAAATAATTTTCAACGAAAACTTCGCAAGCTCGCGTCGAGCTTTAATCCTCGCGTGTGCTTGAACGTTGTATTATTTTTGTTTGTTTGTTGGTACCACGAAGAATTATAAATTCCAAATCGTACCCATCAAATTTTCAAGTAAAACGCAAACAATTAACAGCAGTCGATATTGCAAAAGTCAACGTACAACGCTAATGGGGCAAAAACAACGAAACGTCAGTGCGAGCGTGCACTCCACGCGTTGTGTGACACCCACACGGCGATCGCTGCGTGATAATAAATTATGAGCACTGCGTTCTCGCACACACCTTCGAACCGCGTGCCACCAAGCGATTGATGTAGACGAACGACCGAGAGAGAGAGAGAGAGAGAGAGAGAGAGAGAGAGAGCGCGAGAGAGAGCGACGTTATAGTCGTCAGCATCGATTTTGCAATAGATGAGCCCCCCCCCCCCCCCCCATATACGATTCACGCGCGGTTATATTGTATGCTGTGCACGCTGACCCATTATAAGTGAAGAGAATGCCTCGCGAAATCTCCGAGAGAACGTTTTCAACGAGAGAGAGACCAATGTAGAAAATGATTTATTAGAGGTGTGGCACAATTTTTTTTCTTCTCTTCTTTTTTCGTTGCGAGTGAGAAATACCGGCGTGTCGATTTTTTTTTTGAGGTGTTTAATGGTTATTCCATAAAGAACACGATCTAATAGTTTCGGTATAAACAAGTTGTTGTTTTTTTTTTCTTTCGATTTTCATTGTACACGTTGCCGTGTATATCTCGATAAGTTCATTGCAACACTACGAAGGAACGCGAACGTATTAAAGTCGAGCGATAGTCACGAAGTATAACGAGGATGTATGATCGATCATTATAAGCTGATTCTTTGATCGTTCGCCGTTAATCGATTCGTATGCATGAAATATTCAATTCCGAGCGCTGCTGCAGCTCGAGTGTTTTATTGAGCAATAAGAATATTATGTATATATGCACCTGTGTGTTATGCTAGCGGGACGTCGTCGATGAAAGAGTCGTTTATTTCAATGGGTTCTCGCTAATTTTTTCAACGATGTTGTATATTTCCATTATAGCGTGATTAATCATAAATATGAGACTTTTGTTCTGGCGAGTAATGAGAATACGAAAAAATGTACAAAGCGTGAAATGTATAACGTCAATTTGTCAAATTTATATCAGGTGGTTTCTACACGATTTAGACAAGGTGCTGATGTGTACACACACATAGCAAAAGCAGTTTTCACTCGCACCTTTCGCTCATCTGCCTCTTGTCAGCTCTCACTTGTTTTCTCTCGTCGATGTGTTATTACGTATATATATGACAGCTGCGCGAGCGCGCAAGACTGAAGGCTCTTATTATTAAAGCAAACGTCATTCCGTTTTCTATTCAGCCTTCAAACACACTGTGAAGAATTTAATATAAGTCGATCTCGTACGTATCTATATTAAAACTAGAACGCGGGAAGAACAATCCATCATCGCGTTTACTCACGGCAACAATATTTCTAATAATAATTCGTGCTTTCTTTTTTTCGTTTCGAACATATTATATAGAGTTTGTCAGTTTCTTGGCTATAGTTCAATCTTGCTCACATTTATGAGGTCGCGCGCGACTAGTAGTCTGCCGGTGCTGCTGCGAGTTGATAATTTATCTTCCAGCGCCAAAACTGCTTAGCTAGCCGACCGAAGAAAATAATTACTTGGCATCCCTCGAGGCTAAAGGGATACACCCCGTTTCCATTACCTTCCTCGACCTGTCAATTTTCTGTTGTTTTTTTATTTTCTCTTTCTCATCTGGGTGGTTAAAGTTCATCGATACCGTCCGACCAATATCAATACAATATTTAAACACATTTCTTTTAAATAACATTTACTCACAAATCCAATTCATCCCCTATTGCAGATTGTCCAAATGTCGGGGCCGATAACGACGACAGCAGCCCCGCAACAGCAGCAGCATCCGCAAATATCACAGCAGCAGCAGCAGCAAACAGTTCAGCAGCCAGCGCCTCGAACTAAAGAAGCGGGTACCCCATCGATATCGGGGGTTCGACGGCGTAGTGGTCCGACGCAAGGTTTGAGATCACCCGCAGCCAAGAGACCTGTATCCGCGCCCGTTGCTCTTCAAGGATGGCTGCACAAACAAGGCTCCGAGGGACTGATGCTCTGGAAGAAACGATGGTTCGTCCTATCCGAGTACTGCCTCTTCTATTACAAAGGTTGGTTTTTCAATAATTGATTATTTTTTATACTTATACGTACACGTAAAAAATAGATTGTTCGAGAAAGTTCCACCAATTTTTTCGACTTTTCGCAAATGTCCTCGTTATATTCCGCGCTGTCGATGAAAAAAGTTCCCTGTCACGTTTTAATATTCCATTCCATTTTAAACTTCTTTCTTGCACTCCCCCTTTGATTTGTGAAAACTCCGAGCTCTTGGAATTTTTCGAGATTTTTCTGCCAATTGGTTGTCGTCTTTGCGCGAAGAGAAGTAATTGCATCGTGTGCACTTTTAAAAAGAATCATTGAAGCACGATTTCAATCTGCTCGTTTGAACTTATCGATCGTACACGTACACAAGTATCGATCGTCGAGTACTTCATTAAAAAATTACCATTTCAAAGTGAATATCGCAAAAAAGTCAAGAATCAATTAAACCGCAAAATACTCAATATCGAACGCACAAAAGAAGTTAGCCGCTCGAAAGTACATAAAACGCGAGCGAGATCACAAAAGGCTCAAAGAATAAGAGCGAAGAGCCGCGCGGCATTAAAGGAAAATCAAGTACACGCGGGAATTTAAATTAAGAGAGAGAGAAAAAGAGCGCAAAAGGATGCTGAGGAGATTCACCTATGCAGAAACGAGTTTGGCGAGTATATATAAACACACACACACACGCACGTGCAAATTCCACGTATACGCACTTTTCTACCCTTGACTTGTCGCGCGGCGCGTTCACGCACCCCCATCGGCATTACTCGCATTCTATCCGCGAGAGGCCTTTTCATTACTTTAATCACTATAAAAACACGGTTGAATGAGACTTTTTTTTATTTCTTTAATGCTGCGTCCGACAACTTTTTTTCGTCGAGATTTTTGTTACGTCGTTAACCGCGTTACACTTGGAAAAATTCCATCAAAATTTTTCCGCGCGAAAAAGAGCAAAAAAATATCATAGGAGTTTCACCTAAATACTCGCATGTGTACGTTCGTTATTTCTTTTGCTCCTTCGTCGTTTCCAACTCCCGTGGGTTCAATATTTGTCGGCTCCGCGCGGGGTTAACAGTCTCGTTTAAACGGCAAGCTCAGCCAAAGTATCTCCAGAGTAGAGAGTTTTTTTTTTACTTTCGACAAGTCTCTCTCTCTCTCTCTCTCTCTCCTTGCGGTTTCTAACAATGTTCTTCGGTTCGCGAGCAAAGCTTCTGACTTCCCCAACTTCTAATTGTTTCCTTTGTCTCGTCGCTCAAGTCGAGTAAAGGTACAAGTTTCTATTTCGATTTGGAAATCTCTGTTCTCGTAGGATTCAAATAATTATATTCTTGGAAGGAGATATATTTAAAATCGCTTATTAGCGTGATTGAGAACAACTTTGGTTGATGAGCGCTTTCAATTTTCATTAGATCCCGAGAGCAGCAGCAGCCGATCCACTCGAGCTGAGAAGCTATCGCTGCACCTTTTAAAGAGCGACGTCCTTGCGCTTCGATAATCGTGTCGTTCTAAAGCAAATTAGTGACAAGACGAGCTTTCGATAATCGATCTACTCGTACAGTTTTGCTCGACAAACATTCGATTATACGAATCCGAACTGCAAAGCGATATTTATATCTAAAAAAAATTGCGTAAAGTCGTATCGGATAATATAACATACACAGCGGGACAAAAGACACTGCGCTTCGCTCGCGCGCACACAGACACATAGCAATGTGGGATAGCGATTAAAAACTGGTTTTGTCTTCTTGTGCGTGTCGCAGGTCCGGAGGAGGAAAAGCTTCTGGGCTCGATCCTGCTTCCGTCGTACCGCATCACGGTGTGCAGGCCCGAGGACAAGATCAACAAGAAGTTCGCCTTCAAGGCCGAGCATGCCAACATGAGGACGTACCACTTTGCCGCCGACACTCGCGAGGGCATGAATCAATGGGTGAACGCCTTGACGCTCGCCTCCCTACTGCAGGATCCCAATCCGTGAGTATAATTTTCAATTCTCTTTCACAACAAAGTATATACGTATCTCGTGCATTGAAAATTGGCAATTTTATTACCGTCATTAAGCAAAATGTGCTGCTCGATTCGTAAACGACTGCAGCTTTCGTCGCATTGTTATTTCAACGATTCGTATAAACATTTATACAACGTCGAACGAGCAGGCAACGTTTCGAAAGAGATTAACACGTTTCGCGAGCGCAGATGCGCGTGATAATCGGGAATTTTGACGCGCTTTAACAGTAAATCAATTGCAGTGCAAATTCCAACTTCCGCGCGCGAGCGCTATAAACAGCGTTGACCGCTAGACGCGCATCTGCGCTGCGCAAAACTATGGCATAAATTTTACCTACGCCACCTTTCGCGCACATTGCAAAATGCCGTAACACGTCGAGTCAAAACATTATCGCTTCGGTTAATTCGATCATTAAAGCGGGTTTACGTTGCCTGACGTTTTACCTATAAATTCAAAAGCTACGCTGATGATGATGATGGTGGTGATAATGCTGGAAAACGCTTTAATTAACTCGTGCCTAAGAGAATTCTTGCAATATGTATGTCAAAGTGAACGATTTGACCGTTTGTACGGAAATATGCGTAATTTATAATCGTCGAGGAGAGAAATTGCGCTTCAAAAACAAATTTTTTTCATTATTTTTGTAATCAATCATGCGTATATTCCGTCAATATTACTTTTCAACGCGAGCGAACAATAGAGATTCGTTTTTAATCACGATAACAACGTCCTTTTTAATCAAAACAACTGTTCTAAAAAAAATCAACGTACGCTCCATTTATTCGTTTTGTTTCGCGCTAAAGTAACTTCGGGCATTTTGTGTCCGCAGCACGCCGCCAGAGAGAGCTATATTTATTTAAACCGTCAAAAAGTATTGGACACTATGCATACAGGGTACACAACTTTGTAATCGGAGTCCAACTCATTTCAGTTAGTTTCAATCCTCGGCAAAGTTTCACTCTCTGGAGTACGGGACAAATTTTTTTTTTTCAATTAAAGCGTTTCTCGAAATATGCCAACCAGCGAGAGAGTCGATACTCGAATTAATTAATTAATATGAGAGAGTCCATCGACGAGTTTTGCGAGCGCGCCTCGACTTATTTATGAAAATACGAGAGAAAAGTTGGCAGCCGGTAAATTGAATTTTGAAATAGCCGTAAATCTCGTTTTGCAAAGTAACTCGTTGCGAATTTAGTTGCCGCGCCGCCGGGAGAGACACAACAAAATAATAAAGATGGACTTGATTCGATTTTCTTGTTCCGAGAAATATTTCCATCTGCGAGTTAGTCTATTCGCGTTCGACAGTTTTTAACGGGAAATTTATCGAGATAGAGTTAATCCGCTGCACTCTTCTTCGCATTTTTATACGAATAAGTGTATAGTAGACGCGAGTATTATTTTTTTTAAACATAGTAATTTTATTTATCATATTATCTAATTATTTATCTTCATCAACAGGGGAGGAGGAGAAATAGTACTAGCAGGCGAGGGCGAAAACGGTGAACGAAGCGCACGACCGAGCGTCTCGTCGATCTCGTCGACGATGAACCAGAGCGCAGACGACAGTGACTCTGGATTCCACGGTTTCCAGTCGCGCGACGAGCCATCGAACAACAATTCCAGTCCCAACAGCGTGAACACTGGCTCGTTCCCCGGCAGCAGCGGCAACAGCAATAACAACGGCAACAACAACAACAACAACAACAACAACAACGATTCTCAGCCGCAACCAATGGTCAACGGTTGGATGCAGCACCAACAACAACAGCAGCAGCAACAACCACAACAACCGTACAATCCACAACAACAGCCAGTGTTCTATCCACAACGACCACGCAACTACGGCCAGCCAGTTTACGCTAACGCACCACCCAAGCCACGAAGGATGAGCGAGAATCCTTCGCCATCGCCCGACGGTCGATTGTCGAGTAAGAGTCCACTGTCGATGGAGTACGTCGACGCGAGAACTCCGAATCCCGTGTACGGTGTGCAGCGACTCACACCAGCGCAGCAGCAGAATCTGCGAACCGACAAATCGGGACTGAGCTACGGATTCGTGCAGCCGTCCGAGAGACGTACGCCCGACACTTACGGCCGGAGTAGCGCCAAACCAAACGGCAGAAGACAGGTGAACGGAGCCGACTACGAGGACGTGTATGCCGCCGCGCCACCACCACAATTGTATCAAAGGCCAGCCGGTCCAGTTGGTTATACCAAAGGTCCCGCACCGACGCCGATTGCTGTTCCCGTGTATGCACAACAACAGCAGCAGCAGCCACCACCACCACCGCCAGCAGTAGCGGCAGCAGCAGCAGTAGCAGCACAGGTGCACCCGCAGTACTACGTCGTTACGGGGCCTGTGACTAATGGTACGTTGAACGGCACGTTTTATAGCCGGTTATTTGTCTTGCGATGGGAAGGCTTAATCCGTTATGAAAGCGCTTAGCAGCTGCTCTGCTCTTAGTGCGTTTGCGCGCGGATCTAACGATGAGTAAACGGAGTGATTTTGCAAAAGGATTAGATTCCTCGGTAAATGTTGGTGAGGCGGTTCTTGCCCACCCGCAGACTCGCACGAGCTTTTCTTCTAATGAAACAACAAATCTTTGTTTTTTTTTTGTTCTACCGCAGAGCTTATTTTTTATCCGTAGTGTAAATTGTAAAATACGGACAAACCAACGCGTGTGTTTTTTTGAACTGTTTTACAGTACTAAAAAATAATGTATGTTTACAATTTGTTGTAGCTGTGACGGTGATGAGGCAACAGCAACAGCCGAGGTCGCAGCAACCACCGAGGCCGCACAGCGCTGACTTTTTGGAATACGAGGCGAGCCGAAGTCCACAAACGCCCACGCAGCCAGGCAATCTACCCAGCCAAACGAGATGTCCACAACGACCGAAATCCAGCCTCGATATCGTCAATCCGTCGGACGTTGTCGCTGGCGACAATTACTTTTACTCGGAAGAGAGGTAGATATTTCAAACAGTGTTGTCTAGTCTGATAAACGTGTGTATTTTGCTCAAGTATGTTAAAATGCTTGATGCATTATTTTTTATTAACGTGTAATTGAATTCGCAGCACATGTATTGTCCATGAAAGAGCTTCTGATTAGTAAAAAGTGTTGCATTGATAAATTCACATCGATTACCTTATCGTCTAGACTGCTAATCTAATTTAATGTTCTTGCATATTTAACGTTGTAGACGCAAAGTATTTAAAGTATAAAAGCAACGATCAATGAACCAAATTGTCGATAAAGAAACATTGAAACCAAGGTTCAGTTGTCAAAATGATTCACTAGTAAACTCCGAAATTACGTGATAATGTAAACAAGCGACATCGACAGCTTTTGTATAGTGATAAGACACGAATAGTTGAGCGCGATAAGGCATAAACAAGATTTTTTCGTGTTCGCAGGTATGCGGCTCAAATGCGTCAGAGCGCCGTCTATTTCCATCAAGCGCCACCTCATCTGCAGCAAACTCAGCCTCCACCGCCGCCGCCACCGCAACAACAACAACAGCTGCAGCAACAGCAGCAGCAACCGAGGAACCCGTCACTCTCGAGAGCTACAACACCGTCCAAGTCGTCGGTGTCACGGGATACCGAATCCGGCATCGGCACGCTCTCGGAAATGTCCTGCACATCCGTGCGACGATCGCAGAGGGAGCATCCGCATCAGCCTCACTCGCTGCAGAGGCATACCGAGTAAGTTTTCTATTTTTGTTTGGAGAGTTCCGGAGGTTTTTAAATACTACCTATTTCTATACAATTAAATCCTTTTTTGAAATTACAAAGGAACTATCAATCAGTAAGTTTAAAAATCGGTCAGAAGCAGTTGTTGTGTTTTCAAATAAAATGTAGATTTGGCGGCTTATTTTAATCTGGACGGCTTCCAGATAACAATCGTAAAAAATGAATAATACGGCCATATATTTGGACACCCAATGACTCATTGTTTTTGTCATATACAGCCTACACATTCACGCACAACTGCAATAGATAATTATTGTTTCGCGGATACGAGGCAACTTTATCACTAGACAAATGATCGAAAACATCGTTAACGCTTCAATTTTCGAAACGCGTTTATGATAAAATAGCAAATTGAATTTTTCGCGTCACAGGCGAACAACAGCAAGCGAAGCGGCCCACATGCGGCGCTCGCTGCGCGAATCTCGTAATCCAGCACTGATTCACGGCGGCGGCGGCGGAGGTGACCAGTCACCGGGCCGATCGCTTTCGCGCGAATACCAGCGTCGTTGGCCCGAACAGCAACAGCAACAGTTCGCCAGGTCGGCGAGTGCTCGGTTGCCGCGTAATCGACCGATCATCGATTACGACGATGACGACGAGGACGACGACGACGACGATTACGCTGAGAAGTCATCTGGACAAGATTCGCGAGACGGCGAGCGCAAGATTCAACAGGTAAGCTCGGGAATTTTTCGGAGTGAGTAAGGCGGAAGTGTGCTTCGTTGGTTGTTTGTTTGCTTTTCGATTGCGTGAGTTTTTTTTATTGTTCTTCTTTTTCGCGCGAATGCGATTCAGGAAACGAGGTGATTTTGATTTGTCGGGATCGTCGGGAAGTTTATAAAATTTGCACGTTGTTTCTGAAAATTTCATTGTCATTTTATTGCTAGCACATTCACAAATATGTACATATTTACATTTTTTCTCAATTAGTTTTGAAATTTTACAAAAACAACAGTGTACGTCGAAAAATATTTACTATAAATATATATTTTTGACATCTCGGAAAACAGCTCAGAAAACACGTGATCGATACACCTGTCAATAGACTTTACTAAAAAAAAAAAGAGTTAGTTCAAACGGAAAAGCAATTGCGCGTGTTGATGGAGCACAGCGACATTCTTAGCCGTGCGAGCGCGTTTCCTGGCCGCGAAGAGCAGCATCGTGTCAGATGGAAAACCCGTTGAGGGCACTTGTGTGTAGCAATACATACACACGCGCGCTAACTCTCCCTCGCCAAGAAAAACTCTGGCGCAGGTCGCGGCGGTCGTCACTGGCCTTTCGGCGTGAATCACACTCGTTCACTCATATTATATACGTTCGCTTCGCTCGCTCGAGAGGAGTCGGAGACAAGTGCAGTGTCTCTGCGACGTTCGTCGCGCGCGCACCTATACAACATATATATACGGTGACACAGTCGTCGGCTTTCACCTCAACTCGCACACAAATTATACAAAACGCTTACACGTGACTCATCGCTATTTCAACGTTCACCAGCAACGACGACAGTGGCGGCAACCATGTCTCGTCCTCGCCGCTGCTGCTTCTTTTTTTCCGTCTGAGAACCTTTGTACGCGAGCACACCTCAAGCTCGTTTGTCATGCTACGGAAAAAAGTCGGACGATGGGTGAGAGAGAAAGAGACGTTCGGTTAACATAGATGTTAGACGTGTTGTGGATTTCAAGTTTACTCGGCTCTATTTTTTTTTTCTATCTTTGTGTGTAGGTGCGTGCGTGACTCTCAAGTGGTTTTTATTTTTCGTTAAATCATGTTGATAACGAAATTCATCTGCAAATATAAATTATTTCTACTACCGCGATTAGATTGAGTAAGCTCTAGTTAAATGTGATGTCAGCGGAGAATTACGATTATATAATTGTCAATTGATAAGTGTTTTTTTTTTAAATTTCGAATAAGTGTTATTAATTCGTTTCAAAATAACGCAACGAGTTGGTAAATACACGAAAATTTTCGGGAGTTAAAACGAAATACGTGACTGCAATCGTCAATTTTCGATTACTCAGTTTATTTATTCGCTGATAAAACAAACGTATATCGTCGATAATATTAACGTGCATTTATGCGCCTCCGCACACGTACATATTTTGATTTTAAAACATCTTCATAACGCGGGAGTGGCAATTCGAAAGCGATTTATTCAGATACTCCGATAAGCATTGAAATTCATATCGAACGAGAGATGATATCATGGCAGTGATTGTAAAACGTACTCGCTGATTTTTCGCACACACTGACGTAACGAATTCCGACAAACCGATGAAATCACTGGATTTACCGATATGCAAATAAACAAAATCGAAGAATAAAAAGCAGCGTAACAAACGAGACGTGAACTTTTTTTTTCCAGCGCGAAGAGTCAATGAAACGGCTGCTGGAGTGGAAGCAGCGAATGCTGCAGTCGCCGTTGACCCGCAAGCCCACAGCCGGCGCATCGTCGAGCTCGTCCTCTCAACGTACCAGCCAACAGCAACACAATGCCGAATTGGCCAACTGCTACAAGCAGCAAGCACTGCTCGAGTTGGCCGCTCACGAAGCAGCTCTCGCCGAGCAAGCTCATCGGCATCGTCGACGCGAGGATTCTCATCATAGGCCGCATCATCCGCGCAGCAAGAGCACCGATGCCCGCAGGACCAGCAACAACAGCGTCGCCGCTCTGCCACGATACAACAGCTACAGCAGCGACGACGAAGGTAGGCACAGCGAATCGCCCGAGCTTTTCATCTGATACACTATATATAATATACTCTCACGCACACACTTTATACAGCGCGGATTCTTTCTTTTTTTTTTTTCATTTTTTTTGTGCGCGAGATTTCGCTGCTATCGTTTGTGCAAGTACTGTGACCTCAATACCTTTTTTTGCTGTTGCGTTAACAAAGGTTTTTTCTGTGTGTACATAATGTGACTGTTAATTTAGTGTAGGAACTCTGATGATTTAGATAATTGATTTTATTTTAACGCTATACTTAAAACGATTTCTTTTTAATTTAGAACTAATCATGATACAAAAACATGCATGCTCTTACCAAATCAAAAAACAAAAATGTACAAAACTTGTGTTCTTTTAGACTATAAGGTAGACAATTAATAAATAATAATACTATGAATTTGTGAAAGTTTCTCTTCCGTATACGCCAGGTACTTAAGATAAACCAAGTGCGTGTCCTTCTATCTGAATTTTTTTTCTGACTAATACTAATAGCTATAACATTAGCGTGGCATCTGTAAATTGCGCCATTAACCGTCCCAAAAATCGGCTGACTAACCGACTCTACGAGGATCTATATAATGCGACTATGTAAATATATGATAAAAAAAAGAGAATGTTGCAAAATGTGATGAGCATCGCGGCTACGCAGAAAAAAAGGTGCATTTGACAAGTGTGTTTGTGTTGTAACGTGACGTCTATCGTGGCGCAAATTAAAGTGTGTGCGAGATGCAGCGCAACAATATAAAATAAAACAAAGTGCTGGGCGTCGAGGGGATTCTCTTGCGCCTCTGTTATTGTTGGCCTGGGCTCTGCGGGCTTTCTGGTGACTGGATACATGTATTTATTAACACTTTGGTACTTAACAGTGTAACTTCTTGTACTTAACAAACTACCCTGCCTTCATCCTATCCGCTTTATAGTCTCTTCAATCTTAAGCTCTTCACTAAGTTTCCTTCAAGTTGAATGGTCTTCTGTTTTATTGGATTACTGCTTTGTACGTTTTAAACGTTCTTTTATTATTTAATTCTCGGCACTTCACTAAAATTATAAAAAATAGTTGATTTAATTTTTGATTTAATATTTTTGAGTGCAATAAAAATCTATTTCGATGAAATTTCATAAAAGACCAACGCGACACATCATTATTTTATGCTTTTGTCGGTATCAAAACTGTTTAGCTCGAGACGAGACGAAATTCTTGCTTTTGCATGACGCATGTCTACCGGAGAGGAACTAATAAAACTGCCAAGTCGTTTCGTTCTTCCAAACATACACACACACACACACACACACACACACACACACACACACGCACGCACACACACACACACACACACACACACAGAGACGCGTTGCGTATTGTTATAGTATACTAATTGCGATGTGCCTCACGTGCGTGACAACGTGAGGCACGAAAAAATTCATTACACTCTCATATGTTTTCCTCTCTCTCTTTCTTGCTTTCTTTCTTTTTCTTTGTCTTGGTCCCCCTTCTTTCTCTTGTGGCTTTGCGGTCTTTCACACATTTAATCCTTGCGTCGCAGGGGTTTCACTTTCGATGGTATTTCC
Source organism: Galeopsomyia nigrocyanea (assembly GCA_035047105.1). Lineage (NCBI taxonomy): Eukaryota > Metazoa > Arthropoda > Insecta > Hymenoptera > Eulophidae > Galeopsomyia > Galeopsomyia nigrocyanea. The sequence goes on along the minus strand of JAWWMK010000022.1, from coordinate 1,672,684 downwards.
TACGCCTGTACAAACAGGTTGTTACCCTTCCAACGAGACCTTGAAGTTTGGAAGTAATGAAATAAAAACAAAAATACGTTTAACCACATCGTCGTTAATATTATGTTACATCTCACATATATTTTTTTTTGCTGGTTTCCGCTGCGGGTATAGAATGCGAATTCTTCTTAACTGTCTGACAACTGAATATCAATCTTCAATTTCTTGGTCATTATTAAATTCTTACACAAAAACTTCAAGGTCTTGTTAATCCCTCTGCACCTATATTTCCGTTTTTCAAAACAAAAAAAAACATCATGGAAAAAAAGTACTAAAGTGTAACTAAAAACATGTCTCTCTGTTTGCCGAACTCCCGGAACCTTCCAGAGCTGAGTGACGTGAGGCGGAAGCGCACGCGCAGGCCAACAGGCAGGAGTCCGCGGAGTTTCGAGAAGGAGCCGCCACCTCCAGCAACGGCATTACAACCCGCAGGCATCCTCAAGCAGCAACAACAGCAGCGAAGCGATTTCGAACCTCACGGCTATGAGGAGATGGGCTTTCCACGACCTGCTTCCAAGATGGAAGTCAAACCGATTCAACAAGTGCAGTCGAAGATTACACCACCGAAGAAACCCTCGGGAATCTTAAAAACACCCGGAGTATACACGACGAATCATCCGAGTACGAGAAACGAGGCTGGAAGATTGAGCACGTTGGCTGGTTATATACCCGGCGAGACGTGGCCGGTGCAGAAAAACGTGCAGTGGGACTCGGTGAAAGACGACGAGAAGGAGGAATGGGAGGAGAAAATCGACGAGAGCAAGGTCATCAAAGAGTTCTCTTATCAGTACATCAAGCAAGAGGACGTGATAGAGGAGCCTCAAACAAACGATCAAATCAATCTGGTGCAAAGTAGAATAAGATCGTTCGAGTCGACCAATTCGAGTCCCGAAAAGGAACCGACGATCATGCAGGAGCCCTTAAAAGTCTCTCCACCTCAATCCGCTCCCGAAGCTTACGTCTCTCGCATTGCAGATTCGCCGAGAAAAGCAACGGCCACCGTGATTCGTGAATTTGCTCTGGGCGACCCGCAAAACAAACTCAACGAGGAGAAAAAACAGGAGTCCAACGAAGAAGAAGAAGAAGAAGAAATTGCAAAGCCCTCGGCCGACAGGAATAAGTCTGTGAAAGATCTATTGGCGGACTTTGAGCGCAAGTCGCAACAGGTGCATCAGCAGGAGCAAGAGAAGCAGCAACAGTCGAAGCCAGTTCAACGCGCAGTTTTCAGCGATACGGAAACTTTGCTCTACGAGACGGGCAGCGATCGAGACGAAGACACGCGTATTGTACCCAAATACAAAGAACAAGACAAAAACGAGAGTAATCTAGAGAAATCCACTGAAGACTCGGTTAATCCGGCGTTTGCGAGGCTCAGCGTTACCGAGTCACTCGTCACCCACGGCGATAGACTTTCCGGTGACAGCGACAATGCAAGCCCTACGAGAACCGAAGATCCAAACCTCGAGGAACACTACTTGCCGATGACCCCAAGGAAGTCGATTCTCGATCCAAGCGCCGATGAGAGACCGATGCCTAAGATGATGGAAAGTCTGTTTGCTGGCTTGAGAGAGGAGAGTTCGTACGTGGAGATGACGCAAAACGGCATGACGAGGTCGCTTCTTGCGCCTGATAATTCCGATTACTCGACTCTCGAGAATCAGCACTACGAGTTCGTCTGTGTATCCGACAATAAAATGGAGCCTGTGTACATGGAGGTCAGTCAACTGGCCGATAAGGAAGAGAACAGTCAGGCGCTGATGAACAGTGCTGCGAGCAACAAAGAAGCTACTGGAGAGATGCCGTTGTTGAACTCACGAGGTGATCTACCGGATATCCTCACTGCATTGAAGTCCGACAGTTCAGATGCCGACGACGAATCTTCGAAAGATCTAGATTCGATCGATGCACCCCGACATCCACGTTTCAGTCTGTCCGATACCTTCAGACCAGCGTCGTACTATCTGGGTGCCAGTCAGACTCTCATAGCCGAGTTGCACGATTCGTCCGACAGCGAGCTTGTCTCTCCACCACCGATACCAACGTCGCCACCTCCACTGGACGATCTAGACTCGTTGGAAATGCACGACTCGCTAGAAATAAAGAAATCTAGCTCTCACACTCGTGATTCACCGAAGACCTGGAACAAACCTGCCGCCCAGGTGGAAGTACGTCGCTCGCCGTTGGGCTTCCACGACAGTCGAATGTCGTTGGACAGTAGTGATTCGGTCGAACTACGCTCTCACGACGACGAAGCGGCGAGACAGTTGAAACGACGACCTGTTAGCGACGACATGTGCGAAGTGCTCGACAGTCTCGACGAGCTAGAGTCACTTGGTAGCCGATTCGACGGGGCTAGTATCGATTTGGATCAGTATCTCGAAGAATTGCAAGCGAGAGACGCATTCAACGTTGAGATGTATGCCAAGGACCTCAGTTATAACAGCATCTACGGACTGAACGAAAACATGCTGAACGTCGCCGACAAATTACAAAAATCTCCCTACGCCGAGATGAACAAAGCTGCCGGAATAGTGGTTAACGAAACAACCTCGAGTAGAACTTCTCTCGATCAACCCTACAGGTACGGACCAAAGAGCAAAACGAGCTCCGCTAGTAGTTTGCCATCCATGCGAGTGAGTGAAGTACCACCAACGGCAAATCACCAACACTCGCAGTCGTTTACCGGCGACGCTCATTACGAAAACATATCCAGATTCTCGCCTGCGATCGTGACTGCAAGATCGGATAGCGAGGTAGCTCACCATCATCACGAGCATGGTTACAGAATAATGAAGAGCGTACCTTCACCACTCGCCAACACCGTCGCCACGCACAGTCGAGACTCGAGTTACTCGTTCGTATCCGGTACCGCTTCGGTAGCCAACTACTCGGCGCAGAGGCCAGCGAGTGCTCAATCGTCGCCAGTCGTCGCAACCGTGCAGTCGACGAGCACTTACATCGAGCAGCGAACGCAACAGCCACAGTATCACTCGAGATCTGCGAGTCAAGATTCCGCGCGTTACTCGTTGTCGCCGAATCATCGGTCATCGTCGAGCCAAGATTCCAGTCAGTATCCACCTTCAACGTCAACGGTCTTACGCGGCAATCCACAGAGTGACCAGAGCGGTGCTCCTTATTATTACTCCGATCTTCCGGCAGCCAGTACAATACCGATCGACGCTCGACCCGAGCATCATCATCAACACGCGAGGCCTATAATTGCTCATACATCGAGGTTACCACAATTGAACAATCAGCGAGGTGATACTGCTGCCTTGAACAAGCGCAACGACATTGGCAGGATGGTCAATCCGATCGCTCGACAGATGCCCAGACAGATTCAGGTGGACGACATCGACGAGGCGAGAAAGATCGCTGCCGAGTTGAGGAAAACCACTTGTCAGTTGTTGGCCGAGGACAAGGCAGGACTCGTCGACAGGAGAAATTTCTACGAAGCGGACACGTTGAGGAGGGTCAAGTCGACCGAACCTTTCGTCGAACCTGCGCCGATCACGCCGAACGATCTCGCCGCGAGAAATCTGTACCCGCATGGGTTGAGAGATAAGTCGGGTAGTCAGACGCAGCTTCAAATGGACAACGCATCGGGAAGCGAATTTACGAGCACCGCGGCCACTTCTCACCGAAGATCGAGATCGTTGGAAGGTTTGCTCGACGACGCAGGGCTTCAGAATCTCGTTGAACAGAGAAATCGAGCAAACCGACAACAAGCCGTTGTAACCGCTCAACAAGCTCAACCGCAACGGCAAGCACCAGTTGTGAATCCCGAACCTCCCGCGAGCTCAACCAACGAATCGAATAACGCTTTCGGAGGCGAGGATCCCTGGGAGCAAGATAGTCTGTGGCGCGAAAGCCTCAGAAGGGTGAGCCTACGTCACGCGAGGTCGCTCGACAACCTCGACAGTCCGTCCAGCAGTTCGAGAAACACACCGACAAACGAGTCAAGTCGCAGCCGAACGAAGATAACTCGCGGAGTGACGTACGTGAACGACAGTGTGGCCAACTCGGTCGAACGGCCGAGGGTAAAGCGACGAAGCGACGAGACGACGATGAGTAACGGCACCATCGCGGAAAGCAACAGCAACGAGACCTCGGCGCAGGACAACGAGGACGACGCGTACGAGAGTCTCGCGATGGACCGCATAGGCGCGGGCGGCTACATCTGGGACCCGGAGAACGAGGCGTACCGCAAGCCCGAGCATTTTTTAGCGGAAGGCAACCCTGCCCCGGCAGCAGCGGCAGTGACGGCAGCAGCGGCAACGGCGACGAGCAACAGCTTCGAGTTGGATCGCGAGAAGCTGCGCCAGTGGGACCTGCTGTCGAGCGCCTGCTTACTGCAGGAGCAGCCGGGGCGAGGGTTGCCAGCTACCACAGCTGCGGCGCCGGCAGTAGCATCACACGCAACAGCTTCGTCAGCAGCAGCTACAGGCTGCGCGAGCGCCGTAGACGCTTCGCGCAGGGCAAAGACGATGACGACGACCCAGCAGCAGCAACAGCTGGAGCCCAAGTCAGCGGCGCAGCTCACGCGCACTAGCAATGGCCCAGGTGAGTGGCTCTACCACCGCGCTACTACTGGTGCTGGCCTCGCGTACAGGAAGTGAGAGATCCCAGATACGAAAAAAATTAAAGTGTCGTCCAACGTCTTTCCGACTGCGCATATCGCTAATTCTGCTACGCTGCACCGACTGCTACATTTCTTCTTATACCTACACCTCTCGATCCTCCTTCCTGGGGCAAAGGCTGGTTGGTTGTTTTCGTTTTTGTCAACGTCCAGAAGAAGACAACATTGTTGCGCAGCTATCAGAGAGACACTACCAAAGTACCTGCGGGCGAATCGGAGCTTCCTTCGTGCCTTTATTCTCTTCTTCTTAGATATTTCGTATTCTCGGCAAATTTTTGTGCACGTGTGTGTATGCGGACATGTGATTATTGTTTGTAATCGGATTTCGTTCTTGTAAATAATTAGACAGTGCTGAGTATCGCGTTTAAAAGTGTTCTATAAAATGTTTATGTACGCGAAAAAAAATGTTATCGAATTAATGAGTCTTTGACTTAAAGATCAAATGTGCATGATTGACTATTTGATGTACTAAAATTATGATGTCACAGTACTTGATTTACGTTTTCGTTCATTGAGTTTACAATTTGAATTAGTGCTGTCCAGTTATGATAAAACTGTTGTGCAACCCGTTATATAATCTCGCGCACAAGCTATCTTTTTGTACTAGTTCGTCTTTTATGATTTGTTCACGGCGATTTTTGTCACCAATGTGCTAATGAGACTATAAACATTTCTGTTCTACCTTTTTTTTTTATTATCCCAGATAACGCGTGTTTTCCAACTTGCAACGGGTCTGTTATTTTATATGTAATATCTTGAATGATGTCTCTCATTCCATCCCTTGCTAAATTTAATATCCCGTAGTTGTTACTACTCTTTATTGCTTTTTCTTTGTCTGTTCATTTACGTCGATTGCCGACATAAAAAAAACAGCGTTGCGAGTTGGAAAGACGATGACGATCTGGGTATGATATATTGGCATGAACGTATGTGTGCGTGAGACGTATATATTTGAAATTTCTTTCGTAAATTGTTATAGTAGATGAAAATTATTGACAGAGGAAATTTCTTATTATTTTTCTCATTTGTACAACAAAGAAAAGCCAATTAGTCCCATTAGTTACAGCTAATTAAAATCACACCTTGGTTATTATAAACAGTTATAAAAAGCGCCAGCAAGCTGAAGCCAATAATTACAATTACACGAGAACAGATTTTTTTCCTTTCTTTACTCTTGCCTAACGACGACTGATTATACCGCGGATACAAGCGGAAGTAATAAAACTCTTTTCCGGTGAGGCGAGCGCGGTTATTACACGCATCACCTTGGAGAATTTTAAGCTGGCTGGCACGCGACAGAGCGATAATAGTTGAATCCCCGCGTACTTTATTCAATCGTGTGCTCACAATGAAAACCGCGCGTAAAAGCCGCCTGACGGCGTAGACAGCCGAAAAAAGCCGTCGTACGATTTCTTTTCTGCGCTATTCAAGTTTTTTGTGTGCCTCGAGTGCCACTGAATCGTTCTGCAGATGAAATCGATTTGTAAAAGCATTTATTAGAATGGGAAGTTCGAAGACACAAATTTATGTATATTTAATATTTAATGAGATGCTGTTATTGTACTTATGATTATGTGTAATATTGGTAAGAAAGGAACTATTTTATATTTAAATTTATAAAAGAAAACTATATAAAGTAGAAAAGATTTATAGAAATATACCTACGTTAGGACTATAAAACGAGAATATAAAATTTATCGAGTTATTGTTTATGGAAGATTGTTGGAATGATGTTGTACCGAAACAGTTTCGCAGTTGATTAAATTTGGTTTTTTTTTTTCTGTACAGTTTGACATAGAGATTTGTATAGTACTATCAGTTCCTAATTTAATGGCACTCTATCTAAACTAGACTAGACAATAGGTACTTTCTTGCACTTTGCGTCCTCCGTTATCTCTTATCGTTTAAAACTGGCGAACAAAACTGTATGAGGATATAAACAAGATTTTGTACTTTGATGCATTACCCGTACTGCATAATTAATTTTTTTTATATTGTACATAGAAATCAGTATTAATTTGTTAATTAATTTAAACGCAATTATTCTTTTCGTTTAGTCTCGCGATTTTTAGGCTACGTAAAAAAAAACAAACAATAGTTTTTGTTGAGAGTAAAAATTTGCATTGCGTCACTTCAAAGATAAAATAGTATACGAGAATTCTTTATTGAAACCTTCAAAAAATGAAAGCTTCGTTAAATATTGACGCAGAAAAATTTCGTTTCTCAACAATTCAACTGTGAATATACATTTATATACATACAAAAAAGTCGACATTAGTACTTAAACACGAAAAAGAAAAAAAAATGTATGAAAAAAAAAACCTGTGACTGTATTGTAAGACAATACATAAACCAATATTTTCTAATGGAAAAAAACCACGTTATATTTTATTTTCCTTATGTTGCTCACTGCTTTCACTGCACAAAAAAGCCTCATTCGCACAATTCAAAATCATCAATCGTACATCCAAAAAAAAATCATCCTCAAAAAAAAAAAACCACCAAAGATGAGACGAGCGCAATTAAAAATTATCAGCTCGCGCCTAAAAGCATCGTACGGTACTGTAAGACACACATGTGCATATAAAACGAAAAAGGAGAAAGAAAAAAATTATATACAGCATGTTACCACATCACATCACACACACACACACACACACACAAACACTCGACAAACACGTCGGTTTTATCATCTTTCTCCGCCCGTCTCTCGTTCGAAATACCTAGTTTCCCCGCGCCGAAAGAAGATACGCGGGATCCGGTATTATGACATTATAGCATCTCTCGCGTGGGGCAAGGCGGCGAGGGCGCGAGAGATGCATCGGTACACGTATATTTACTATCGTAAAAACCAGTTCTCGCCCACTAGTCGTTCGCTCGACCGTTTTTCCTGCGTATTATAGCTGCGTGTGTTCGTTTACCTCTCGACTCCCTCTTACTTTATTAGAGCCTCCGAAGCGTGCACGAGGAAAAATGTTCAGACCTGACACGGCTCCATGAGCACTTGTCGCTTGGAATTTAAATTATTAAAACGTCAAGATACATGTGTATCAGTTTTTTTTTCTCAATATTTCTATTTTCATCGCGGGTGAACGCGCAGCGTAATCGTCGATACATTGAAAATTAATTTTAGAATGATTAATCGCGGACGCGAGGAAAAGAGTCGATCGATATTTCGTTCGATGAAACTGTGCCACTTATAGCGCAGATATAAATAAGTTATTCGCCGCGAACCAATTGATTATTTATAAAAGTTTCTTATACCGCGAAGCAACTTTGTAGAATAATCTAGGAAATTATTCAGCGAACTCGCTCTCGCAATGAAATAATTCTATTTCATTTGGCGTGCACCCGCAGATATACATTTCAGAAAATAACTTTTCCGCGAATAATTAAATAATGGATGTCTACCTACTTACATCATCATAGAACTCGCACTAATACCCAACATTTATTTTCGCGCTCGCGTAATATCTTAATCAACTCTCCATTCGAAATTAGAAGAAAAAAAAAAACGGAACTCTATAGCATCCGCGAATTCATAATTCCGCGGCGTTCTAAAAACAAAGTCAAATCAAACCACGCTGTAAGAGCTCGAAAACCGATAGAGTATTTATGAAAAACAAAAAAAAAAAAAGAAAAAAAATCACGCACGATGCAATCATAATCCACGCTGTAGATATACATAGTATTCCTTTTGCTCTCGCGCGCCGCTGAGCGTTACCTATATACTTTCATTAGTCGCACGCGAAATGAATTTTTACGCGAGTTCAACAACACACAAACACACGCACACACATAGACGCATAGTAAGATAGATGGACACGGTTCTGCGCGGACTTATTGCACGGCTTATAGTAGCCCTCCCCCCTGTGCTGCATGCATGCACAGAGCTTGTAAGTAGCTAACAAACGCAGATACTAGGTCGGCGACGAGCTGAAGCGGTGAACCGCTTCGATCGCTATATACCTCATGCTTGCTGTACGTTGCATTGTGTAAAGAAATATTGACATTTCGTTGAAAAGAGAATTGTACAAAACGCTACTTTTCTTTCGTCTATAGTGCAACACGCGGATGGTTATTATACCGATCATGTGTCTTCGCGGTTATAATTGAATATAATGTATGTATATATCTTGTCTCCGAATGCGGGATATATATCGCGTATTATGAGGCAAACGTGGAACGAAAGAGAAAGTTCAAGATATCTATAATATAGCAACGCGGATATCGCCGCTGCAGAGAGAGAAGTAATCTGGAGTGCGTTGTACACTGATGGATCGAGGCTTAATTGATCACGAATTCTTTATAAGAGAGAGAGAGAGATTTACGCAACACGCAAAAGCCATCTGTCAACGTTTTAGCATTGTTACGTAAATTGCTTTATTATATTATCCCCAGCGTTTATGTGTAGTGAATGCAAAAATTCTTATAATACCGTAAAATATCCTAATGCTTTTATTGCTCTGTGATTCACTGAACTGTAATCTAACGATAAGACTCGTAAAAAAAAAATTATACACATAACGTCAACGCTCGCGCTTGCAAATCGAATGGAAAAAAAAAGAAGAATGCCATTAATCGGCGATATTGGCTTTGGCGACAAAACAGTATATACGCGCCTGGCGCAATTATTATCGCAGCACGCTTTAGAGCCTCGGGGGCTTTCGGTATATATATAAAAAAAAGGTGCGCGTCGCGACAGAGAATGCGTGTCGCGCAGTGGGGAGTTGTACCGTTTGATTATCGCGCAGACTTTTCGCACGCTTATACGGCTCTGTCTAACGTTTGTATTTTGAAGCTTCGATATTATATATGATTGATCGACGACGACAGAAAATTACTCAATTTTTGCTATATAAGCCAAAACGGGAATTCGATAAGTTTGTTTGATCAAGCTGTGGTCTCGGGACAGAAGTTTATAAGAGGTTTATGCTCGACTCGATTCTGCTTCTTAACTTCGTGAGTTTCGCTCGAGAAACACAAGTTGAAGTTAAGCTTCTTCGGTCCGTACGTTGTAACAGAATAAAGCGTTCATTATTCAATTCACTGAAAATGAAAAAAAGATTATTCGATATACGAAGAAACTCGTTTCCGGTGCAAGATATAAATTAATTAATAGGATTATACCAGTAGCAACGAATGACCTATATAACCCAAGCGCGAGTTGCGCCACTTGTTAATTATGCAACGGTTCGCGATGAATAATAGAGAAGATCGAAACGTCGAGATGACAAAGAAAACGAATGGAGAGAATTGAATAAAGTCGCTCACAATTAACGGAATATCGAGTTTGAAACGAAAATAACGCTTCACCTTTCAACCTACAAACCGAAGATAGCAGATTTTCAAAGAAAAAAAAAAGCTCTCTTTCAAATGACAAAAAAAATGCAGAGATGAATAACCTTTTGAGCTTGTATGTGCATCGCATCGGGAAAACGATATACACACACGCGCAGATGTTTTTGAAGGAATTTAAATGTGAATGGGATGCCAACTGGCTGATAGCAAAGAATGAAAATGCCATGTGCAGAGACGAGAAAAAATATCCCGATAGCGGCAGCATATGTGAAGAATACTTCGAATCCCATTGATACAATTAACAAAATGACTGTTTACCCTCGTCGAAAGCTCTCGAGCGAACGAAAAATAAAATCCCCATAAAAAATCACACGCGCGAAAACAAATCAAGTAAAGAGCGAGCGGGAGAAATTAAAAAAAAAAGAGCGAAAAGGGTTTAACGACAGCGTAGTTTCATTTCACCACCCTTTCGCTCAAGCACATAGAAGCATATATGTATATATGGCCAATTCCACGAAAAAACTGCTGTAATTTGGTAGCGGTTTTTCAAAAATTCAAACTGAGGGTACGCTCTCAATTTTAGGGTTACGCGGCTCTACGAAGCATCAAAAGTTTCGCA
>JAWWMK010000022.1:1636247-1661986 GCA_035047105.1 Galeopsomyia nigrocyanea | reverse complement strand
GCATATCAAAAAGTGCCATAATTGAGACGGATCTCATTGAGATCTCAATGAGATCATGACTTTTTTTACGCGGGGCATCCGGCGATAAGCCCGATATTCCCGAGAGGTATGTCGCGCGCGTTTTATTCCCGGGAAACGCGTTAAAAAAAAAAGAACCCCACACCGAGCGACACAATTGTTCCGTCCCGTTAAACTGTTGTATACTTACGTGTCTGCGAGCGTCTTAAATCGCATATAGGTGTAGCTATCGAGTGACGCACGTACATACAACCGGATTCTCGTAACTCAACCTATGATACAAGATGTAGGACTACGACTTTACTTCTTGTAGATTGCTTGTCTTGTATTTGCTACTGCTGTTGTTATTGATGTTGTGAAAGGACGCTGGAAAAAAAAGAAGTATAACTAGGAATTATCCTACACTTGAGGTTCTTTTTTTTATCGCGCGACAAATGGTCCCGGCGTTTTACTACGTGCGCGGAAGCAAACAGGATCACCTTTTTTTTTATGACCGTTAAAACTGTTGGATTGCCACGCTTGTCTTGTGGTTCCTTTCATAGCTTTCTAGTAAAACGCCGTAATGTTATACTTCTCTTTTTTTTTGTCTCGTTATACTTTTTGAAAGTCCATTTTCTCGGTAAACACTATTTGTATTGTACCGAAGAAAGATACCAAATTATAATGCTTTGTACGTGTAATCGTAAACGTTAATTTTTCGAAAACTATAAAAAGTAACATTCAAGAATACTTCTGAACTACAACGATATTTGTCCATGTTTATCGCCTGACGAACGACCTACAAAAAAATGCGGAAAATAACGACGTTACGCCTCCAGACGCTTCTGCCAACACGATTTTCGCAGTGTTATAAAATGAGATTTTCTTGGCGATCGTTACAGGCGAAAGTGCAGCAGCTCTACAAGTTGGATCAATTACTGCAAGAGGAATCCGGAACGTTGCACAGTCTCCAGCAGAACAAGGTTTGTCATTTACAACTTTAGAACTCGAGAAAGAGAGACGAGCTGTTATAAACGAAACCCTGTCGCGAGACGTTCTTCATATATTTCTCTATATACTTTGGCCCACATAGGTATCGCGGTTTTGCTTTTATTGCACTTGTATTTTTTTTTTTTTTTCGACCGCGGGGTGTATAGAATATATAACTGTTGTACATTGGCTTCCGATTGAAAGAATTGCCTTTCATAAATAACAGTTTTTACAGCCTCGCCGGGCCGAACGTTTGTATATCTCCTCTTTTTCTATGAAAAATATATCGTTAGACTTTTATTACGATGCGCGCGACTGTTCGCGTGGTATTGTTCGGTTTCGCGGTGCACGGAAAATAAATCTATGCAGCTGAACAATAATTCTTTGATCGATGAATTTATAGTTGGTATAAGAACGCCACGAAACGTATATAATAGAAATAAATCGTTTGCCGTTGAAATTCAATTATTCCGCAATATGCATGTACATTCCCGCAGGAACTGTTGGAGAAAGCTCTGGGAGGGCTGAGGCACAAGATGCAAGACTGCAGCCGCAACAATCCCGCGGAGGCCGAACGCTACCGGGAGCAGCAGCTACTTCTCGAGCGCGAACTCAGCCGAGTTCGCCTGCTTCTCGCTCACAATTCCAAGGTACGTTCAGGGGATTTCACCTCGATATTGCGAGGGATTGCTGTACTTTTTCTTTTTTTTTTTTTTTAATTTTTTTTTCTATTTCAATATCGACTTTGCGATGTTTAGATTAATTCTTTTTTTTTAATCGTGTGAAATTAGTTTACGATCGAATATTGAACGGATTGCGATAATATTCAAGAGTGTATATTAATATACAGATATCGTTTGCACAATATCGCACTCATTCGTGTCATATCAAGCGAAATATCGTCTTTTCAGTTCTCTCATCGACATTTTCATGACATAATCCGTAATGAACGTTTCGAGCATAAATTTATCACGTTATTAAAATCGAATCCATATATTTTTATGTATGTCATTCCACCTGGGAATATAAAATTTTTCGAAATAATAAAAACCGTCAGATATTAATATGACTGAGCAAGAGCTGTGACATTGAATTAGGTCAGTTCAGTTAACAACAAGCGCGATTTATAATTCTGGCTTCGTTATTTTACAGGTGAAGCCCGTATTCTTTCAGGTAAAATGTCGCTCTTGAAAGCTGTTAGATGTTTGTCGTTTATATTAACTATTTGTTTCTTATATATGCGTTGATATATTCTTTCTGTTGCGACATGTGATTCTGTTATCGTCTTTCAGCGTTTTTCTTTTTTACTTGCATGGAATGAAAAATTTATTGATTTTTTTTTTTGAAAGGTCAAATATAGATATAGATGTCTGATAGGCCTTAGAGGACTAGACTATTTTTATCATTGTTCAAAGTCATTTTCTACAATACATTCATAGGTCACGGTGTATAATGATTAAGAATGTACGTTAATATATGAATCAAAAATCGCAATCATTTATGCATTCAAGTTTTTATCAGCATCATAAAAATAAAAAATTTCGCATTATATGCATGGATTCGAAAAATTATTTCAATTAAGAAAAAAAATAAAAAGTGAACGTAAAAAATAAACTTTCAAAAGCTTTCATATACATATCCGCTTTATTCAAACGAAAAAAAAAACGTTGAATACATTCAGCACTCACGTTTATTACTTTATTCCATATATTGTACGTCTGCGCCGAAGCACACAATTTTTCATTTCGAATCATATCACTTCATCATTCTGCATAATAATTGAGTTTCAGTTTTATTAAATTTTCTTTCTCTTCACATTCACATGCCGCACGATATATAGTCTCGTCGTTCACTCGCAAGATTCAATAGTCTCTCTCTCACTCATCGATATAATGGGTCGCCAACCTCAATTCAAACGCACAGATGCACCAATCACCTCCATTCACGTATTAATTCAATTGTCGGAATCGACGAGGCAGTTATAATAAATCTTTGATGAATTTAGGTTCGCGATGGAGAGAAAGACAAAAACAAAAAAAAAGATAAATCCTCATCAACTATCAGTTCTCGAAGCTGACATAACTAAAAAAAAACAACAAATAATATGATTTTCAGAAATTGGAAGAGACGGTAGCTGAGAACGCTCGTCTGGAGCAAGATCTGGTGGTGTTGCGGCAAAAGTTGCAAGCGTCGCGTCGTTACGCGGGCAACATGCAAGCTCGCGATTCGACGGGCACGAGTGCAGCATTGGAGAAGGAGCTGAGGCGCGTTCAGCAGCTTGTTGGCGATTTGCAACGTCAGCGCCAGGAGCTCAGTATACAAGTTAGACAGCTCACCGAGAAGTCGCACAGTCTCGTCCAACAGATCAAGCCGCAAGCTAGCTCCAGTGAGTTGTCCTTATTCCCAAACTTCTGCTCGTTTGACTCTCGATATCTCTAGTGACGAGCTTCTTTGCAACCGTAGCTTTATAATATTTTTATCAGCGAGAATTTACACTGGAATATAACGAGGTTCTCTCAAAAGCTCATAATAAAAGTCTCGTACGCGCGCGCTGAATACCAAATGAAAGGCCTTCGAAGAGAGTAAAACTCACGATTTATTCAACCTTAACATCTCATTTGACTCTCTCGCATCCCAGTTTTGCAAAAAAAGAAGTTGCGCTCTGCATATTTGCACGTAAAATAGTTTAATTTCTACATACGACTAATGGAAAATTTCTCGTTCTTCGTAGCTCCTCAAGTGCATCAGCCGAAAAAACGTACGCCAAGTTCATGGCTGGAGACGGATCTGGATTCTGGAATAACTCAAGAGCACGGCTCGACACACCCGTCGAGTCCCGCGTCTTGCGTCTCGCCGCACGCCAAACTCAACGGTAGTCCGTATCAGCATCAGAATCATTATTCCAATCAGCATTCGCCTCAATACACGGCTCGTTCGCCAAATTCAACGTCGTCGTCAGCCTCGTCGTACTGCACGCGTCAAGTTCAGGGCCAGCCGTCGTCGCCGCAAAATTGCAATATGTCGACTTTGTCGCCGCAGTTGAGAGAACAGATACAGCAGCATCAGCTTAAGCAGCAATTGCTGAAGGATCAGATGCAAGGCAAAGCTGCGAGTCCTGTTCAGCAGAATAACGTACCGCTTTACGTTAATGCCATGGTACCGGATCCAAGGAGAGTTGGTACGTTTATTTCGGATATCTTGTTAGTTGGACAAATTTTTTTTCTTTTCAGTTTCCACGCATTCATTGTTTTTTATTATTTTTTTTTTTTGGGTTGTCGGCGTGGTTGAGTTCGATTATCAACTTTTATTTTGTAATTTGAGGACACAGTTAAGTTTTTTTTATCACTCTTTTATTGCAGTCCTTGTAGAGCGAATTCTTCCTTCCTGCATTATAATGACATGGCTTTCACGGTCAATGTTTTCACTGTCACGTACCACCATTGTTTAGAAAATACAAGAGTGATTTGAAAAAAATTGACACTCCGATGTGTTCTCAAATTATTATACTCGATGTTCAAATTTTCATACTCACAAAGTTCACCAATCACCGCAGTTCACTGTCAAATAAGTCAAATATTCACGATATCACTTCAGTGTATAGAAATCACGATCCACTATTGCGGGCCAGAAACATCATTAAATTAAAATCTTTCAAAAATACTGTTAGAATGTGTATATAACAAACGTGAAATCATTCCTCGATACTTCATCAACAGTAATACAAAATTTTACATCTTCATGCGGCTCCATCAAGTCATTTTTTTGTCAGATTCATCATTAGATGATAAAAAATAAAAAAAAAATATCTAACTCCTTGTATTAAAGACCTGCCTTCATTATTTGAATACATAGAATTTGGTGACTATCACGCAGTAGGCACCACGGTGTAGTTACCTTACAAAAAGGGAATCGCGTTAGGTAAGAATTGAATTCTACTGGGCGTGAAAACAAAAATAATTACGTGGCCTTAATCCATATACGTATTTTGTTTAAAAAAAATGCATTCATTTACAATGCCATACACAAGAGGCTTAATGCTGCATAGTTATTATTCACTTTGCGTCCAGTAAAATGTACAATTTATTCTCCGACTATAGTTGCAACGTTTATATTTGAATTTTATATATATATATACATAGCGACATGTTTGCGCATGTGTTTGTAGCAATTTTATATTCTATTTTTTTATGAATTTATTACGTTTTACGATGCATATACTCTTGTGAGTTATTGTTGATGAACTGATAATGTTCTTGTTTTTTTTAACTCGACGTACACGTCATTGTCGAGATTTTTAATACCTGCTAAATGATGGTTCACAGAAAATATAAGACACTACGAGCACATAAGTAATGGCGGTCCTATGCTTCCTCCGGAATACATTCCACCTCCTCCACCACCCCCCGCCGAAGAGACCATCATGATGAATGGTGGCTATGGGCACGAAGATGATAAATATTCTGGTAAGTGTAATAATAATCTATGCGCGTTCGATAGGAGTTCAATAAAAAAATATAAAATGCTTGCAATCAGCGGCGTTTGATCAATTATTCATGGAATAACTTTTGGATTCGAAAAAGGTTTCATGCAAAATCGCGAGAAACAAGAGATCAAAACGGTGCGCATAGTGAAGCGCGAGTCGGAGAGACGTCAAAGGGACCGTGGAGATAGAACTGGTAACCTCGGCATCCCCCTGACGAATGGACTTCAAGCCCCAGGGGGAGCCAAGAGACTCGGTGATGATGATTACGGAGAGCCTCATCAATACGAGGTTCGTTGCTTATAAATTGCTTCATCGAAATTTTTTCGTCGCTTTAAAGCGTGTTCCTCTAAATCTAATTTGCTTCTTTTTTTTTTAGGCTCAGCTGGATCGGGTGATCGAAGAGACAACGCCAATGATGCACGCACAGAGTAGTGTACAATTGTCGGAGCTCGACGATATGCAATTCCAACGTAGCATGTCGTTGCCTCGAGGTTTCGGTGGTCAACGTTCGTATCCAGGTGTTCATCAGAATCCCGTCGCGCCACCACCTCGAAGCGACAGCGTCACTGCTCTCAGGAATATGATGGCTAGACATCGCGTTAGGGTAAGCTTGTGCAACGAAATTGAGCATTTTTTTGTGCTCCCTTTCTCTTTTTCTCTCTCTCTCTCTCTATCTCTATCTCTCTTGTTGCACCATTCGATTTTTTT
Source organism: Galeopsomyia nigrocyanea (assembly GCA_035047105.1). Classification (NCBI taxonomy): domain Eukaryota; kingdom Metazoa; phylum Arthropoda; class Insecta; order Hymenoptera; family Eulophidae; genus Galeopsomyia; species Galeopsomyia nigrocyanea. Next base: position 1,655,808 of record JAWWMK010000022.1, on the reverse strand, counting down.
GATGGCTAGATTATCGATATACTAGATATGCTGCTTTGAGAATGAAACATATCTTTTTTTTTACATTTTCTATATAAACCATATTGCGTGTACATAAGGAAGACGTTGCAAGTAATTGCATATTTTATGCGTTGATTAACCATTTTTTTTACCATTTATTTTTACTTCTTGCGTTTTCCATGATTTACTTATAATACTAAACTTTTTTACTACCTGGAAAATGTGGCATTGTTATATAGTTTTTCCTCAACGTTGAGTTGTTATCTACATCAATTATCAGATGCCACGTTTTCTCAAATCATATAACAATATTAAATCTCTGTATATATACATGCATCCATGCATTTTGCTGTTGAGAAAGAAAGAAAAAAAAAACAAATCTGTACAAAGACACTAGCCTAAACAAGCAAACGAACAAAACAAATCAGCTACAGCTAGCGTGGCATAAAGCGCAGCTTGGCAAAGCCGAAAGCTCACTCACTCATTCATCTGTTCATTTTTTTTTTCTCTCATCGCCTTGATCCTTCCTCGATCCTACCCTATGAACAAAAACAAAAATAATGCAAAATCTCGAACAACAACAACAACAACACAACGACAGATCGAGAGCCAAGACACGGGTATGAGTTCGGACAGCACTCTATCACCGTACGCGACCGACAGTCCGACCTTCTCGTCTCCCCAGGGTCAAAGCGTCACGACGACGAGCGTATCCTCTCCCTATTACTATTCCTCGACGAGTCCGCCCTATCAGCATCCACCGCAGCCACATTATCCCCTGAGCCCAACAGGCAGCACGGAGATTCTGTCGTCGGAGTCGCCGACTCTGTCGCCGGTATTCAAGAGCGAGGCCGCGCGCCAAATCATCAAGGAGATGAGCGAGAAGAAACCCAATGACAGGCCTAGGAGGCGACAGGTGCCGCGGGAAAAGAGGCGACACTATACCGTATCCAGTGGCAAGCCGCTTTTCGATATCGAAGACGCTCTCACGAAGATGGTACACTTTGGATTTTACTTTTCGTTTGGGTCTTTTTTTTTGTTTCCTATTATACCTTTGTTTTTATATATCTCTTTTTTGGGTGGCCGTCTGTCTATCAATTGCAGGATTATATCAAAGTTTATATACTTGTTTACTGCTGCGCCACTGCTCCTAATTTCATTAATACGTGTATATCGTTTTTATTGTTGTTGTCGTCTTTGGTGTACCACGTTACGTTATCTGCCAAAAAAAAAATTTTACTCCTCACTTCTTTACAACTTGTTTATCTGTTCATAATGTATATCATGTATCGAATATGAAAAAAATTATTATCGCATTTATGCTGCTATTTACATGATTCGTAGTCGATGTAATCGATGTAACATCATATATTTTTTTTTGCGTGTTCGCTTCAATGTTTTAATTAATAATGGCTGTTGGCTTTCATTGTTACGTCATTCTAACTTTTAATAACAAATAATAGAGTTGAATCGTAATTTTAGACATCGAAAAATGAACAATTTTTTTTTTGCGATTCTTCTCGCAATTTTCACTTTCACAAATTAATTACGTAAAACAGTGTTGCTTGTTTATTAAATGTGCTTATACTTATTGCGCCTGCTAAATATTTATATTGCTGTCGCATTAACATTTTTCATGATATTAACAAAGCTAACCAATTACAAATCGCTAATAAATTAATTTATGCGTTTCCCTGGTAAAGTAAGTAGTATATACTTATTCTACTAAAACATATAGCATAGAGTATAAATTGTTGAGGCATCAAAACATTTGAATTGAATTATTTTTCTTTTGTCGTCACTTATCTATTGATATATTTGGATAAAATTATTTGCCAAGGCTTTCATTCTGAGTTGATTATGATTAATAATGTACTGCAATGTTATTTTTATAGGGCATGGGAAGAGCAAGAGATGATTTGGACATGGAAAGAGCTTTACGACCAAGAATTAATGCTCCTGACGTCGTCAGGTCGACGTTAAGTCAGAAGGAGCTAAAGTACAACGAGAGTACTATTGATCAACTTTTAGGCACTCCTAATAAAATCATCATTCCCGAACGTTACGTGCCAGAAAAGGTAAATATCAACATTTATCTGCTATCTCAAAGATCAATTAATAATGTTATTATTATTTTCAACAGACACCAGAATTGACTGCTGAAGAAAAAGAGCAACGTTCGAAGAAAGCTGAGTCAATTAGGAAAATGCTCTCGGAAACTAGAGTGACCGGAAGTGGTGAAGGAACAGGTTTGTATTTTTTTAACTGTCAATCGTTTTCGAGTAATTTTTCGAAGTTAAAATTTCATTAATAATTTTCAGAAGATGATCCAAATATCGAGAAGTCAGATATTCTAAAAAAGAAAGTAGCCGAAGAAAAGAGACAGCGAGAACACATACTTCAACTGAATCAAATTTTGGCAAAGCAAGTGATGGAGAAAAGTAAAATGGTTGCTGGTACGAATTATGACAATCCCATTATTTGAATGTTATATTTAGTTGAAATTTTTCGGAGTTTCGCTCGTCATGCATGACAAAATGAGTGTTCTAATACTTTAGCGTTTTTTATAGATTTAGACGTGTGTTCAAAAGCATGTTTTTTTTAATATTGTTTATTTTTATAATTTTATTCATGACATTCTTTTTTACATCCTATACTTAATTATTTTTAACTTTTTTACATCTTATACTTAATTATTTAAATCGAAAGCAATCCATTTTTTAACAGCTCTTCAATCTCATTACATCTCATAGCGTCATTTCGAGTGTTTGCTCTGAAAGGCTTTAGATATCTCTGGCAAAATTTGTTTCATAGTCAACGTTGAACATGATTTAGCTAAAATTATAACGAAAAAGAACTAGATATTATAAAAATTTGCTCTTTCTTTTTTTTCGAAGAAAAATTTTGGAATAAAATGTGGATTTTAGCTACATATATATATTTCAATTGATTGCAAAACGATCGTATTTCTACAGTTTAAAATTAATGAATAACTTGATTACATACAGCTTCCCGGCATTGATTATGAATCCAATATTTTGCCGACTAGTAGAGTGTTGTTTGGAACGTTTGTGCTGTGTGTAGGTAACCAGGCACATTGACTGACATGCTTCCTCCATCCTCCTATATAGGAAAAGCACATCATATTACTGTTTGTCAGGTTTGTTTCATTTTCTTTTTTAGTTATCATATTTACAGTTTTATTTCTCCTTTTACACGTTGTTCTTCTCTTTTCGTACCTTATTTTTTTGTTCATTAATTATTTTCAATTGCTGTGTGTAACTCAATAACTAGTACTAGCTAGATTTCCTTCAGTACCTTGTATCATTTTATATACTGACGTAAAAACATGATAAAATTTACATATGTTTTATCAGAATAATGTTGATACCAAATTTAAATAATATTTTTTTCTGATATACGATAAACATTTTATATACTTGCCTATATTCACTAATCAATGCTTTGATACAGCCAATGCTCTTGCGACTCTACCACTCAACAACGATCCCAGCTTCGATGACGACGATCTCTCCCCAATGACTCCTCTGCCTCTGTACCAGCAAAGGGATAATTTCTATTCATAAATTTAAGAATCCAGATTCATCTTTTTTTACTTACGACTTTTGCCATAAACCAAGGAGGAAGCATGCGACCATACAATATTTTGTAAATATTTTAAAGATTGGTTGAAAGCGTCCTTGTTCAACTGTCTAATCGATACGTTTTTTTATGGACATTAAATTACCTGCGATTTTATACATTTTTAAGGGATTAAAGTGCAATAATATACGAATAGTATATAAATGCAATCAATTATGGACGATTCGATAGCTTAAATTTAGAATTTTTACTAGTTTAATATTGGACCCAGTAATGAAAATTCATCATCTTTACACAAAGTTTTAATATTCATCATTCATGAATATGTCAAACTTCCTTGACTAAATTTACATTTTATGAGGAAAAGTTCCAACTTTTGGATAATAATTTTAATTATTTCAGAGAGGACAATTCTAAACATGTAAAGCGTTCCATACGTATTAAACAATTTTTATATTAAAAAATTGGTCAATGCCATTCAAGACCATCGATAAAAATGTCTAAAATTAGAATATGAAACAAAAAGACTACAAAAAGTATGATATGCAAACTATACGGAGCCATTAAGTTAAAAATTTATTCAGAAATTAATGCAATTCAAAATTTTTCTCTGATTTTGAGTACATTTATCGAATTGTGCCAAATTGAAAAAAAAAGTTTAAATACGGTAATGTCAATTACTAACATTAAAACTCATTACACTGCATACTATTTTCCTCGAAATATATCATGAATGGTTTGTCGCATGGCCAGGACACGAATTGTCAGGATTAATGGAGTATTGAAATTGTATAATTTAAGTTACGATCAGGTTAATTAAGTGTTCAGTATTTTTATTTCATTTTATGCTTTATTTCTTTACTTCTTGTTTGCCCATTGATAATTAAATATCAAGGACTTCGGTAAAGCTTTAAGGAAACAGAAGCCCATACTTAGGATAGCGTTAATGTAAATTAAAATAATCGTGTATAGATCTAGTTATGTAAGCTAATACTGTATGTGTACGATAATAATTTTATAGTTGACGACAAAGCGAGAACTGTAACGTGAAAATGAATTAGATAATATTTGTAATCATAAACATTGATTGTTAAATTATGAAGTTTATTCAATAATATTGTTATTGCTGATTTTTCTTTATGAATGAGCGGCTACAACAGAGTTTAATATTAAAAAAAAAGTTCATTTAACATAGCCTTTTGTCGTCCATAGTGACGTTAAATAAAATTACGAAAGTATGTTATAAATTGTACAAATATTTGTTGTATACGTCTAAATTAGCATTATTATGTATAAACTATATCGAACTTAATAATCTCAAAGTAAATCTCTGGGTTTCGTCAATACCTTGCGTATGCACATTTATCGTAGACAATAAATAATCGTTGCAAGGCTATCACGAAATACAAAAAAAAAATACTAGACTGCACGAATTCGATAAAAGAAATTCTGTAAAGACTCGTTAAATATTAGCGTACATATGCAAGACGGAAAAAATAAGATCTTCCACATTTTATACTAGGATGTATATATAAAATTAGCTCTAATGATCTGAAGCGGTATTCGTCATTTTTTAAGTAAAAATATATATATAAAAGCGCACTTGTGAGTTAAACCTACAGCACTTACATGAGTCCAAGTATAGTCTGTTTTATGAAAATATCGTCACGTAATTATTTTACGTGAATATCAAGCTGATATTTTTTTTCTAATTGTTATTAGAATAATATGCGGTACTTTTGATATCGGTTCCAAACTAAGAAAAATTCATTTCTTTATTTTGATTTGATCTGAAATGGTGCTTTTAAAAGACAAATTATAAAAACAATGCATAATTTAAAGCATAAACTATTTGTAATACGAAACCTTTGACACTTTAATTGAATCAAACTCTAAAATTAAGATTTTGATAAAAGCACCCATTCTACTGTAATGTGCGCAATTTTTAATTTGATGAGAAAATGTTTTAGTACGTGTAATTTATGAATTTTCTTATGATTAGATATTTTAGAATTATTTGTAGATCTACTATACTTGTAAGGTGTGATTGATATACATATTGATGAAAAAAAATGATACGATATTGACAAGATCGGAATATGTGTGAACATACAAACCGTATTAGAAAAGAGCTCAATTCTTGTATTGTTTTTTTCACATTGCGTACAGGTGTTTCCTACTTCTTACATACAAATGTAGAACTTGATAGTTACTTCAATGGTATCTGAATTGTGTAATTATATAATTCCTTTTTATTTCCTATCATAAAATCAAGAGAATTTATTTATCATTAAAACTGAATCTATAACTCTGCTTCATAACAAGTTTCCGTAAATCGGCACAAGATTATTTGTCAGCAAAGTAATGCAAAACATTCTTTATGAGAAAATATGTACAATTTATAATTTTTTATTGAAGAAAGTTTGCATGTGAAGTAAAGTAGATGCAAACGCTCTGTATGCAAATTTGTTGATTATTGCATAGTTGTATTATACTATAACTCACCATTATTGAAGATGCACTCCGCAATAACGTATGATATGAATAGATCAGTAGGTAATCCAACACTATATAACAGTATGTATAAATCCATTATACATTTATAGTCTACATATAATCTATTATCTGTCATAATGGAACCACAAAGTGTAGTAGAATATTTCACAAGATTTTATGAATGCCGAAATGATAAAAGATATAAGCAGATAAAGATACAGTTAATTAAAAATTGTCAATATTGTGAAATTTATTTTCGTGTTTTCATCAAAGTTCCTTATTTGTAAATCATAAAGAAATAACTGATATGAGCCAATCATACGACAACTACACGCAAACGAGATTACAAATTTTTTTGAGAATTTATTCAATAAAAAATCATATACGTTATTGTGAAGAAAATAGCTAAACACAAAGAAAATTTATTTTTCATAAATCATAGTAGTGACTGATTCTTTTGTACAAATTCAAAACTTTGTTTAGTAATCCTTAAGAGAGTGAGATACTCTGATATCTTATTAATTTTTGTAATTAAAAATACAGAAGCTTATTAGCTGTAAACTGTAAAAAGACATTTCTTTTCTTACAACGTAGTTAAATTTTGATTGTAAGTTATCATATCCTTAAGGATTGCTAGTCTTTATGAAACAAAAGTTTTCGTAACCAACGATATCATCATTTAGAAAGCTTTTGCGAGTTATGAAAAAATCGAATCTTAAATTAACGACTACGTGTTAATGAAGAGTTTTGTTAAAGCGACCAGGCAAAGAAAACTGTTACAAGCGTAAACTTATATACATATTTAATTTAATGTTACAATACTATTTCATAAAAAATAAATTACAAACTGGTTTTGATATGGTCTTTTTGTTTTGTTCTTGATTCTTATATTTAATAGCAACAACAGAGAAAAATAACAATTTAATAAGAAATTCGAATGTAATATTCATTTTTTGAAACTTGGAAACAGTAATTCGTCTCTCATTTTTTATAGTACTTTGAAATAAATTTTTCTTTAAAATCTCTTATTTATTCATTACGTAGATAAAAAAGGTGATTGATTAATTTTTTCTTCTTATTGTCAACCTTTTTCAAAAATCATTTCTTACAAATCTACTTGCATAAAGTGAAGCATTTTATTCTTGCAAACGCGTGTAGTATATTTCAGAACACGCACAAAATCAACATGACATCAAGAACGTACTTTATGCATAAAGTTAAGTAAACATCCAGGAGTTAAAATTTATCTTCTTCCACAATACAGAATATAATAGAATACTTTTCTACAATGGAAACATTGCCAACTACGCCATATATATTTGAACAATAAAAAAGGTCATAACTTTAATAAGTTCTTAATAAAAACTGGAAGGAAAATGTTAGTATTAATAGTAAATATGAAATTAAAAATAATATAATTCTTTAAACGAAATCTCGATTGAAGAAAAAGAAACGGTATATTGAAGTGCTCGGTTTCGATTATCAAAAATTGAAAAGCTGTTATGCTCACCACAATATCTCGAGCATGTATTTTGGTAATTGCCTCGAAAGAGCTCGTCAATTTGCTTTTACGACCGACGCATCCGAAGCGGAGATAATCACGAAATTACGCGCTGAACTCATTATTGACGTGCAGCAATAAAATATATTCTTTATTCGTGGAATTGAACGAGAAAAGAATATTTACATTGAAACTGCTGTATTTGAAAATTGATAAAATGCATGAGTCAATCAATATGTATAAAATTAATTGCTCAAAATTGAAAAAAAAACACTGAATTTTTTTCTTTAAAATAGTATAAAAAATGTTGTTATTCATTCGTATTTAGATTTTTTTTACAAACTAAAATTTTTTTCACATCGTTATAAAATTTCAAAAGGCAAATGTCGAATCAAATTATTTTGGACATTTGTCTGTGATTTATCAATCCATTCAATCTTTTGGTATTCAAAAAAGATGTGATTCTTCCATTATAATCCATTTAATAACTGGATTAAGAAAAATAATGGACAATACGATGTAATTGATTTATTAATCTCTTAATTATGATTCATACATTTTTAATTATATATAAAAATCATATTTGCCGGTGCATAAATGTATACCTACAAAAACACCAGATACCTGCATACATTATGCCTGCATAATGTTCTTTTACTAATGATAATAAAAGTCGGTCAATATCGATTTATAAAAGTTTTACAACGGTAAATAACAAAATCAATCGAATGTTTCGATCATGTGTCAAACATCACGAATGATTTAAATTTTCGAATCGATTAAATTTTATCTGAAATTTGGTCAGCTTATGGAAAGAAATTCCAAAAATCATATTATATTAATTTTAAATGCATATTTGAGCATATTTTTAATAAAAATTAATAACATTTTATTCTTGAAAAACAAGCAGTTAGAGAATATAGTAACATCAAAACACAAATAAAAATAACAAAGCATGGTGTGACTCAAATTGAAATTGCAATTAAGTTGAGAGTATCTAGACATGTTTAATACACAACTGTCAGATTTTTTGACATGACTAAGGAGATAGTTCTATTTAACTGACAGTTTTTTGATAGAATATGACCAAGGAAATAGTTCCATAATTACTTAAAAACAGATAAGTAGACATAGTAGCCTAGATTCTTCATCATGGCCTTCAATAATAATTGCATTGAAACTCGGCGAATCTCGTTTGTTGCGGTGAAAGAACAAAAAAGAGTTGAAAAAAGCTTCAACAGAAATCAAATCCAATGAAAATCAAAGTAATATTATAAAATATCATGTTATGATTTGTGAATGTGAATTAATATAAAACATTTTAACTAAATTCGAACCATACAACAAAACCCATAAAAATCACACCCACATTACAAAACAGTACGATTCCCAAAGTCGATGCGGTTAACTCAGCAAAAATGATCGAGACTCGATCCCGCAAGTGACCGAAAGAAAAAGCACAAAAGATTCGCAATGGAATTACATCTACGTCGAATAATCCTCTTATTTAATAACGAATCTGAGCGAATCCGATCCGCTCGATCGGATGCGCACAACAAGTTGCTGCTGCTGGCTGCAAAAGAAGAGGGAGAAAAAAAAAACTCGAAGTAGAAGAGAGAAAGAGAGAAGAAGAGGAGTTGAGCGCTATACACACCGTTGCGGCGCGGTGTGCGGGTCGACGAACCAGCCAATCGCGGCTCCGGTCCCTGCACCTGAATTCTAATGAGGCCCATCGGGCTATATAGTCGCTAACACCTCGACTCGCAGCCACGATTTTTCCACCCGCCCGCCACGCGAGAAGGTGAGTCTTTTGCGCCTTGCCAGCTTTATTTCTTTCACTCTTGTGCCGCAGTTTTGCCAAACTTGAAATTTTCAAAAGCTTTGCTGATATTTTTTATTTATTGTGCAGTTTTTTGGCTTTTTAAAATTTTGAAATTGTTTTTGTTTTTTTTTTGTATAACTTTAAATTTGCTTACTGTGAATCAAGTTGATATATTATATTTTCTAATAATCATTTTTTATTGGAACCAAACGTAATAGTACAACTTCTAAAAAGCTCTGAAAGCATTTCAACATTATTTTAAAGGCATGCCTTATGCCTATTTTAAAATTCTTTGTATGTTCTTTATCGATAGCAATTGTTTTTTAAACTCTTATCTAAATCTATTTAAAAACAAAAAAATAAAAAATTGGCTTTTCTGCGATAAGTGCTCTTTGTCACAGCGGAAAGTCCTGCTTCATTTGAAAAAATTAAACGATAAGTCATCGTAAGATACCCGACTAAAAAACAATTGCTAATGGAAAATTCAAGTTCGACAGATGGCAATCTAACCAAGTTAACGAACATCATCTAATTATTAAACTAAACAATAATCGTTAATACTGCAAATGTGAAATTCATCCGTTCAGTTTACATCCATAATCAACAATTCATAATACTTCGAGGAAAGTTTACAGATCATAAAACAACCGAAAGCGAATTGAAATGCATAGCATAACATACATCACCATTAAACTACGCGCAAATCATGATTGACGTATATGAAAATGAAACGTTAGAAAATTATTATGGAGGAAATGTCGGAAGCGTTCGTCATCGAAAACTAATAAAAAAAAACAAGAATGAAGGCAAGCGTAGCATCTTCTCTTTGTTTCCCGCCGGTAAGAGAGAGAGAAAAGAGTAGACTTTGAAAACTTCGTATTCGCAAGCACATGGAATAGAGAAGGCGAAGGCTGTTCGCGCGCGCGCATGGATGCACTACGAATTTCAATTAGGCTACTATATCATTAGGGTACCGCCTTCCACGGGATAAGATATTTATACGTATTGTGTGTATGTATCGTACGGTTGTTTCGTGCTTGCGGATTATTTACGGATTGTCGGCGATACGTTTACGTTTTTTCGAATTAGCAGAGGTCCGTGCACTCTCCTTTAATTTTATTTATTTTTTTAGTCAGAGTTCATGAATGAGCATACTCTTTAAAATAAGCCTCTCAAAAATGTCGTTCTATTATAATTTTCACAATGTATAGTTTCGACATAGAAAATTCTTCGTGCTGTGTTTCTTCATCGTGTAACACTTTTCGCGCTTCGTCTTTTGTTTTTGGTTGAAATTATATCTTTACAAAACAAACAATTTCGATCTACTTGCATTAGACAATATTCATCAAAGAATTATTACTTCAATTAACATCAACAGCATTCAAAAAAATAATCATATAATAACTTGACTTTAAAAGAAATTGAAATGGCGCGAAAAATCTCGAAAACCAAATTGTACTGTTAATTACTTCGCCAAACGTATAACGTAATTTCAGTATTATTTAAGAGCTTCAACGCCGAAGATCGCGAGTGCGAAGTTTGGGCAACGCGTTTGTTAGTCCGCGAGCACATTTGCATTCACGGCTGGAGTTTAACGATGAGCACATTCATGTGTGTTATATGAGCGAAACGTGCGCCAAAGGGGCGGAATATATCACGTCGAGAATTATTAATGTTTCACTTTATTACCATTTTGCCTTTTATTTAGTCTAATTGCGAAAGAGAAAAATCAACCGACTCTAATGTTCGCGAGAGATAAGCAGATTTTGAAAATCGAACAAATATTTCAGTATTATTTTAATTCGATCGATATCACATGAAATTGCAAATTAATAAATCTCGCGATTGTACGTTGATGAATGAATGAACTAATTCGCGATAAAACGTCCATCCAGAATAATCTATTGAATAATGCAGTTAGCTTCTTCTCTTACATAATTCCATTATACACCATTAAGCACAACCGACAAAACAAGAAAATAATTTTACAAAGAAAATCCCAACGATTATCATTAAACGACACCTCCGATAGTGAAAAAAAAAGAACAAAGTTTGAGGAAATTATTTAATCAGGCAATATAAAACGCGAGCATCAAAACAACTGCACACAGACAGACAAGTAGGTTAAGGTGCATGCGCTTTTCATCCTTCGTCAGTCACGGGATTCCTAATCATCGTTCGAATGGTAGTCGACATCCGTAAGGAAGAAGCCAAAGAAAAAAAAAATTGCCACCCGCGACGTAACACAGCCGAGATAGGTGCGAACGAAAATCGTTGCGAAATGGCTTTGCAATTTTTATCGCGACTACTGTCCGCCGATTATATGTCGATGGGGCCGAAGTACTCGGGAAATGCTTGTCGCTCGATTGCGCTCACGCGATGTCTTTCGCGCTCGCGGCTTCCTTTTTTTTTTTTCCTCTCGATAGGTAATTGTGGTTATTCGTTTTTTTTTGCTAGTAATGGAGATATAATTAATGATATATATTATCGAATGCAAAAAAAAACCGATCGTTTATAAAACCTTTGTGCATTTTTTCTTATTAATTCAATTTTTCCGTTACTCGCTGAATCACATTGTAACAGATAAAACTACTAAATTATTGATACTATTGAATAATCATTTAATACCTCGTCGCTTATAAAATCGCAAAGTGTATAAAATCAGCATTTTACTTTATACGGCACGATAAATCTTGAAATATATATATCCTCTTCGCAATCAATTACTGAATTTTAAATTGACGCGCGTTACGGAGCTTTATTTATCACAATTGTCATTTATCAAGTGGAATCGATCGAGAGTCAATAACCCAATTAGCTCGAATATAGCTAAGGATAGACACATCCTTTGGCCTTGAACTCGAACAATATCGTAAAGAACATTAAAAAAAAAATAATCAAATGACAAAAACATGTTTCTCGAATGAGAAATTCTAACGGGTTATTCTTCTCCGTGATAAAATACACAACGACGTGAAACAACTCCACGATTACCGAAACACGAGGAGTTTCCTCGTCTCGTTTAACTGTCGATGTAGTACATTATTTCAATCGGTTCGCGCGAGGAGAATGAAAACAGAATATTGAGTACTTTGAGCTTGACAACAAAGATACCCAAACAAATGAAATCTCTTGGTAGGTATGTATAACTCACACTGATCGTCCGAATACAAAGTGATGTAAATCATCGTTTAAACTTTAATATCCCTCGAAGGAAGGAAGCTTTCCATAACGGAGGGACGTTCGCGAAAAAAAGACGAAAAAATCCAAAAACCCGTCGTGATTGCTGCGCGTGGCTAATCAACGCGACAAGAGCTCTGCCGAGAGATTACCATTAAACCGTGCGTGTGTCCGAAGCGATTCGAAATAACGGCAGTGTCATCGATCATGCTGGATTTTTTTTTAACGCTCTCTGCGCGGAGGAGCAGGAGAGAGAGAGAGATAAACCGGTCTATAGGTGGATGTTGTATGTATAGATCATTCCTCCTTTGCCTACTTCGTCAGCCCCCATAAAAACCAACCGCCTCCGTTGCTGGCGGTTCTTACAGCTTGGGCTTCCTCTCGCGCGAGGATGCAAGTTATACAAAGCTCAGCAGTCCTCTTCAGCCCGCCAACGTAAACTACCACTCTTTAGCTTGATCTTCTTGCTCCTGTAAATTCATTCTAACACAAAGGTTCGCGGTATACTCTGTTTTTCCTTTTTTTATTTTTCTTTCCGTTGATATCTATATGACATCTGTTTGGCTTGCGTCATTTATTACACCTTCTTGGTAATATTTAATTTCCGATAGAAGATAATATAGATAAGAGTTACGATGAAATCACTTCAAAGCGTAATCGTGTAACTATCTTCTTTGTCGTCATTAATATTGCACTCGCGGCCACTTTGTAGTTGCCACTAGCTTAACGCACATTCAAAGTATTTGATTTGTCATTTGGCCTTTAAGTGTTTTTTCGGCAATTGAAAATTTAATGTATTCGTTCTTTGTGTGTTTCAGAACAATGAACTCCCTAGTGGGAAAGCTTCTGCTCTCCCTGAGTGCTGTTTTAGCACTTTTTGCCTGCACCACAGCGGGTAAGTGTTTCAGAAACTTTATTTGTTTTTTTTTCAAAAGTAAGAAAAACTACATAAAGTTCATATACTTCACAATAAATGTGGAAAAATCAGTTGCGATTTGTACGTGAAAGTAGAAAAGTTATTTGAGAAATTTATTTTAAAAAAAGTATCTTGTTTAATTTTATCCACCGAAAAATGAATATAACGATAAGTCACGTAAACGTCACCAAAATGACAGTCAACAACAAAAAACACAAACTTTTCAATCTGTCGAATAACAGGAGAACAGCCCGCAAGAGTAGTGTGCTACTTCAGCAACTGGGCAATCTATCGTCCAGGCATCGGCAAATATGGCATCGACGATATGCCAGCCGATCTTTGCACTCACGTCATTTACTCGTTCATCGGCGTGAGCAATGTCACTTGGGAAGTTTTGATTCTCGATCCCGAGCTCGACGTCGATCAGGGTGGATTCGCCAAGTTCACCGGCTTGAAGCAAAAGTATCCCAACTTGAAGACTGAAGTTGCCGTTGGTGGATGGGGCGAGGGTGGTCGCAAGTACAGTGCCCTCGTTGCCGTTAAAGAACGCAGGAAAACTTTCATCAGAAGCGTTGTTGGTGAGTATATGTCCAATTCCACAAAAAAACGCCCATAATTCGGCACCGGTTCTAAAAAATGTCAAACTCAATCGACGCTCCGAGGAACCGAAAAAAAAATTGGGCCCATTCACAAAAATGCTGGTGACCCTTTTTTCGGCAGTGGAAGTTCAAAAAATAATAGAAAAGAACGAGGTAAATTTCCACGTTTTTTTTGGAATTTAATGAAAAATGAAAAATAATAGCGTTAATCTGACTTCAGATTCGAATTCTACGTCAAAAAATACATCGAAAACTATATTTTGTTTTTTTTTTCTACTTCAAATTCCGGCCTCTATAGAGCTTTATACAGTGTAACAGTTCATAAAACCTAAAAAATGAATGAAATCGAAAATTTGACTGGTATAATGAAATTTCCATGTTTCCATAGCTCACCATGTCAGAATTTCGACGAGAAAAAAAAAACAAAATATGGTTTTCGACGTGTTTTGAGCCGTAGAATCCGAATCTGAAATCAGATCAACGCTATCTACTCTTATTTTATATTGAATTCCAAAAAATCATGAAAAACCACAAAAATTCAGATTTTTGTTTTTATCGATGTCAGAGTTTTTACGTGATTTTATCTGTCACACTTTATAAAGCTCTACAGATGCCGGAATTTGAAGTAGAAAAAAAACAAAATATGGTTTTCGATGTATTTTTTAACGTAGAATTCGTATCTGAAGTCATATTAACGCTATCGTTATCCATTTTTCATTAAATTCCAGAAAACCGTAGAAAGCATTTTTGTTGATGGGCCCAATTTTTTTTCGCATTCTCAAACCTCATAGAATAATATCCTGAAGGAATTAGGAGCGTCGATTGAGTTTGACATTTTTTTAAACCGGTGCCGAATTATAGGCGTTTTTCTGTGGAATTGGACATATATAGAAGTTTGTTTTGAAATGTGTTGGTTTTGCATTTTTTAAATTTTGGTCCAAATATTTTATTTGAATGGAAAAATTATATTCTAAAAAATATTATGCTGATTTTAATATTAACGACTCAAAATATCTAACAACTCAAATTAAATTGACATTCTCCAAATCTGACTAATCGAATCACCGCGTGATATTATGCAAATCAAATTCGTTTTTCTCACGAAGATCAGTCTCTTGTCTCGGTCATAGAACTCCTTAATTCCCTCGCTCACCAAAATAATCTTCAACTTTCAGAATTCATGAAAAAATACAACTTCGACGGTTTCGATTTGGACTGGGAGTATCCAGGAGCAGCTGATCGCGGTGGCAAATTCTCCGATAAAGATGTATTCTTCTACTTTGTCGAAGAATTGAGAAGAGCATTCGACCGCGAAGGTCGTGGCTGGGAAATCACCATGGCCGTGCCAATGGCTAAATTCCGTCTCGACGAGGGCTATCACGTACCCGAGCTTTGCGAGTGAGTAATAAAAAAACAATCGAAATAAAATTCGTTTTATCGACGCATAAAACGAAAGATAATAAAAAAAAAATTCGCAGGAACATCGATGCCATTCACGTGATGTCGTACGATCTTCGCGGTAACTGGGCAGGTTTCGCCGATGTGCACAGTCCCCTGTACAAGAGACCTCACGACCAGTGGGCTTATGAAAAACTCAATGTGGTACGTAAACGTAAAAAAAATACTTACCGATACACTTGAATTCCCTTTATGACGAGTTATTTATTTATTTTTCAGAACGACGGTCTTCAACTGTGGGAGAATTACGGTTGCCCAGCAAACAAACTCGTGGTTGGTATACCATTCTACGGTAGAAGCTTTACCCTCAGCCAGAGCAATAACAATTACAATCCCGGCACTTACATCAACAAAGAGGCTGGCGGTGGAGCTCCTGGTAAATACACCGGTGCCAAAGGATTCTTGGCTTACTACGAGGTATATAAACACTTTGCAGTTACATATTTGCCAACTACGTTATGAACGTTTATCTTGAGTACAAATTTTTTTTTTCCGCTTGTTTTAGATCTGTTCGGAAGTGAACGACCCCGAGTCTGGTTGGACCAAGAAGTGGGACGAACAAGGAAAAGTTCCTTACGCCTACAAAGGTGAGTGTTTGATTGAAGTGCAGTTTTCTTGTACAGTTGAGTTTATTTTTTTTAAACTCGTATCTAAATTAAAATCAAACTTCGATACAAGAATTCTAAACCAGACAAAGCCTATATCTTATCCCCTTCGAAAACGGAGTTTATATCTGATCTGCATACAATGCCGCTGCACTGAATGTCAATAATCGTATCCCGCGCGAAAGAGACGAAAGGAAAAAAAAAACAAATAAGGCGAGAAACTCTCTGCCCACTTAGAGAACTATCTCCGAATGCAAATTTTCACGCGGGTGAACTCTCGCGAAATTTGAATAAGTGAGAGGGTAAAAAAAAGAATGCGAGACACCTTTCGAGGAGGTGCACGCGAAGTGAGTTTTAAAAGAAAAGAAGATTGCATTCCACGTCGCGAGAGGAAATGTAAACGAAAAGAAAAAAAAAAGCGAGCTTGTCAGGCTTCTGGAATGCTAGATTTTCTTGTCGCTGGTCTTTTTTTTTTTATTGACAGAAACTTCTTATTCTTCTTTCTTTTATTCTCGTCCCGCGCGTCGACAGACGTTGATTGCGACTCTCAAAATTCGAAAATAAACATACGTGATTCAGAGCGTAAAAGAAGAAAGAGAAGAGATATCAACTCGAACGAGCGAAATAAAAGTGAAAGGACGCGTCGCGAAACAATAAAAATGGATTTATGCGACATTCTTCATAGCACTCATTTCTTTTTCTTTTTACTTTATGATATGCAGGCACGCAGTGGGTTGGTTACGAAGACCCGGAGAGTGTGCAAATCAAGATGGACTGGATCAAATCCAAAGGATACGCCGGTGCTATGACTTGGGCGATCGATATGGACGATTTCCACGGCATTTGCGGCAGAAAGCACGATTTGTCTCTCATTCTCGCCGAAAACATGCGCGATTACATCGTTCCAAAGCCACAGTACAGCACAACTCCGAGAGTAAGTTATATTCTCTTACATAATCCATCTGTAATAAAAGTGTGAATTGTCAATACAATTTTTTTGATCGTTTCATTTACAGCCTGAATGGTCGCGACCAAAGAGTACAACACCCGATCCATCGGAGGGTAGCTACACGACTCCAACACGCGAAACCGAGGAGACCACTCATCCAACTCGCCCTCACTGGCCAACACAGCCAGCTTCACGACCAACTTACAGGCCGACGACACCGGCTGCACCGAAGCCAACCGAGGAGATCGACGAGAGCGACAACGAGATCAAGTGCGGTGGCCAAGACTTTATGCCCGCCAAGGATTGCACTGAGGTATGATGATATTCTTTTTGTTGCTCGTGCTTGTGTTTCAATTTGATTAACGTGCAGATTGGTGGAATGTAAACATGATAATTTTATCACGCAGTTTAATTTTGTGAATGTTTCTGTTTTTTTTTTTATTAATTTTTGTTAGCTTTGAAATCCAATTTGTTTTCATGCTCAAACAATTCTATTAATCGACGACGAATGAATTGATGAATTCAAGCGCTCTATTATACTCTTTTCATTCTCACTCTCGATTAATCGAGTCAGCACGATTGACTCGTAGCAACTAGAGCAAATTTAGTTTCTAATAAAATACTCGAGCCGTTGGTCTTCACATAACAACGCGATCCACTCATTGATCATTCAATTATTTCTTTCTTCAAGCGCCGTACTCGCAAAATAAATATTAAACAGGCGTACAAAGCTCATAGTATACTTGAAACAATAAGCTATAGCCATTATAATTTATAATGTACATGTCATCGTAAATAATGATTTTGTTGCGTTTTTTGTTGTTGTAGTATTACAGATGCGTATACGGAAAGCCATTGAAGTTCCAGTGCCGCGACGGTCTTGTCTATAGCCCCGAGAAATTCATTTGCGACTGGCCGCAAAACGTCAACCGTCCAGAATGTCAATAGACGCTAACGAACCTTGAAACACATTATACTCGTTCGTTCGCATCGATTTGACGAGACGACGCGAAAAACATTGCTTATATTCACTTATGATCTATTATAACGTCCGTCCCAAATAAGACGAAGGTTGAAAGAAAAAAAGAAACTACTGTCTCTGTGTGTGATTTGCTATATATACTTGAAGAAAATAGCTCTTAGTGTGATTATATACAATTGTAATTACAATCAAATAACCTACTACCTGTTGGTATTGAAATTGAAGTAACTTATAGTTTTGTAAGATATACATTTTACATTTTAGTCTGAATTATATATCTACGTACTGATTGTAAGTTGCTATTACTGTCATAATGTTTTTTTTAAGAATGAATAAGTTAAGTTTACAATTATGAAATATAAAATGAAAAAAGTATCGAATAATGTTTTTTTTTTCATTCGCCCTTGTCAAACATTTTTAAAGTCATTTCAATTACAAAACGAACCACCTGCAGCTCATCCTTTAAATGTATAAACGAGATAGCTGCAGAAAGAGAAATATTGTTTTACAATCCAGGCATAGACTACACGACAATCATCTTGCAATATAAGTACTTTACAGTTTTGCGAAATTGACGTGTATAATTGATAGCTAAGTAATACCGTGCAATATAATGATAAAGCCGTGTCATCAGTCGTCAAAGTTATGAAAAGTTATCGTATAGATAGCGCTATTGTATAATAGCCTGCGTCTTGTAGGTACGTTGCTGTAACGAAACTTCATCGCTGTAGTCAAAGTTAGACGAGAAGCGCAAGTTGGCAGATCGAACGTGGAAAACTTATGGTAATATTAAAGAAAAATGTGTTTTTTTTTATTTTTACCGAGCGAATAAAATAGCTAAATAGATATAAACAAAGATTTTCAAATTTTTCGCGCGCTTGTGGCAATAAGAGACAAACAAAAATCAATTTTTTTTTCGTACATATTCAAAAGTTCATAAATAGTCAATCAGATCAGCTGCGTGTCGTACATCACAAATTGGCATTAAATGTGTATAAGCACTATATATGTGTTATATAGTGTAGTAACAAATATAATATGTTCCGATCGATAAATCATCATTGATTGAAATTTTCAGCTATCAGTGAAAGTCTCTACTGGACTATACTCGACTCGAAAGCGCTTTTCACCAAAAGAGCCGAGAAAAGAAAAAAAAAGAACTTTCTAAATAGTTTTGAAATTCCATCCGATAGATGTTGAACGCGATAAAGTTCGATTTTCAGCTTTTACACGTGTGCAAAAAGAATCGTACGTAGAAAAAAAAATAGCTCGACAAAGAGAAAAGTACTCGTGATTAGATAGGGAAGGTGGGGCAAAATGGCCCCCGGGGCAAAACGGCCACCTTTCGAGTTTACTATGAAGGACGTTACTAGAAAATCTGGTTTTTTAGTATATCATTAGAAATAAGAAAACAAACCATTTGCATTATTTGGTGAGCTATAAAACATTA
>JAWWMK010000022.1:1565677-1622776 GCA_035047105.1 Galeopsomyia nigrocyanea | reverse complement strand
TCGATTGATGATTTGTATCCTGTATTCTATGAAATTTATTATATTGTAAAATTTGAGGAAAACTATTACTTAATCTGCAGAAAGTGGAAAACTAAAATGAACACGTACATGCGTATAATGTCGTGAAATCAAATGTGTGGTCCATGAAAACAATTTCTAAAATTATCAAAGTAAACCCAATGCATAAAATTATTTTTGCTATCGACGGAAAATTTTATGTAATTTCATATGTTTAATTTCAATTTGTATAATAGTTATACAAAATAAACTAGCAATATATAGCTAATTTAATGTACATAAGTGAAATAAATTAATATTACCTGTCCCATAGGCATAAAAAAAATTTATTTTTAATTTCAAGAAGATTTTCCTGTTGTTACAAGAGGAATTAATCATGACGCTATTTTGAGAAGAAAATCCTCTTGAAACAAGAGTATTCCTCTTGTTACAAGAGGATTTTGTTCTCAGAGTTCAGTTACCAACATCCCCTCGTTTGAAGAAAAAGATGACGAAATTTCCCAAAGAGAATCGTGAAGTCCCTTTTTCGGGGTGGGCGCGGCCGTTATATTGACCTCGTGGGCGGTCAACCAACAGCGCGCCGTATAATTTACGAGCGGGGATGCCGGATTTTGCTGCGCAAAATATTGCGCTCGGCTCGTGTGCGGATGCACGTGCGCCACAGCTGACCAATTATACCGCGGCCAAACGAAATACCTGCGTCAAAGTGCGCCGAACAATAGACTGGCGCCCGTGCACTGTCCTCAAAATTCGCGGGAAAAGCGGAGTTTTGTTCGAGGCGTCACGGTGAAATATATTCTACGCAGTTTCTTCTTCGGTTAAAGGGCGTTCAATGTTCCAAAGGGCTCTTCAAAAGCCAAGCGACAGTACAGTTTGAACCTTCGTTCTGCTTACGTCGTGCTTCTACGTTAGCTGCATATTTTTTCTTCATTTTCAATTCCATATTATATCTTCACTTAAAAATATTTTTTTACTATAAATCCTTTTTGAAAATAAAATATATTGTCTTCAATATTTTTATATCGAAATTTTGGTTACAATCGCGAGAGCTGAAAGAACAAAGTTAATCAGCGCGCCGAACAATATATTCTAGTTGATTGAGAATTTTCCTGCTGAATCGAAATGAAGCATAACCCGCGCCAAAACATTGATAATAATCGTGTCGATTGCACTCTACCTCGGCCTTTGCGCCCCTTAAAGTCAAGGACCAAACTGAACCGTTGCGACGCTACGAATTATATGAAATATTCCAAGGGATCAAGTTCAAGAAGGATATTGTCGGTTGTCGATTTCAATACTTCGCAAGCGATAGAAAAGCACACGTGGATTTTTGAAATCGGTGCTAATAAAGCTAAGGAAAATAGCGATTCAAGTAGGTGCAACAACCACCGACGAGCATCAAAACGTTTGCAGTCTATTAAGGAGAACGGCACTGGTAAGATTTTTGCTTCACTTATTTTGTATGATATTTTTTAAATCTATTTTAAATATAATGATAATAAACACAATATACAGATACTCGAGAAAACCAGAAAACGCAATCACCCTTCGAACAAAAGTCGCTCCAACAGCGTGCCACGAAAGAACCGGCGGCGCCGAAAATCAAGGACATCAAGGTGCCGAGCCTCCTCGCCGATGCCGGAAGCCTCAATCACACGCGATTTTTCGATGCTCAAGTGAATGGCCAACTTATACGAGCTTACGTAGATTTGACGAGCGAATGCGTGACTTTACGTCGTCGCGAAGCTGACATCCTCAATCTCAAGATTCAGGAGAAGAGCGATCGGAATTTGCATGGTTATGGGGATTCGTGTGCCACGCCAATTGGCATATGTACCGTGAAGATGAAGCTTGATCTGGTCGAAGCTGAAGTGCAAGTGTACGTAGTTGCTGATGACGAGCAAAGCGTGTCGATGATTGTGGGTCAAAGTTTTACTGATCGACCTGATGTTACCGTGGTACAAAGCAGTGGAAAGCTTCGAATTTTGGAGTCGTCGATGTTGGATCTTGACCGGTTGCCATTGAAAAATCACGATGAGAGGGTAAGAATACATAGATGTAAGTAAGGAAAACAATCTTTTAGGAATAAAAACATTCCGGGCATAGAAAATCCGACAAACTTGACATGCGGAATTACGTTCGGTGTGCTAGTTTTCGTCGATAGAAAATACGCGTAAATGAATAAAAATTCGATTGACATAGCAAACAGAAACTCGCGATCGTACGAGCTGAAAACATGCGTCTATTTTCGAAAACAAATACATCGTTTGATATTGTTGCTCAAACTTACGATTTCATTTTCAATGCGCTTATCAGAAAGTATCGGAAAGTATAGTCATACGCGCGTTTGGAAAGTTTTTCTTCGTTTTATTTTAAATCGAGATTTTCAATTTACTTGCAATATTACGGCTTTCAGGCAGATATTTGTTGGTTTGATTAAAAAAAGACAATTATTTTCAATCAAATGATTATTTCTTCAATTCGAATGAAAAAAACATAACATTGAACAATCTCTGAACCTGAATTAACTTTTGCAATAATTTTTTTCGATATGTAATTCATATCGAAAAAGCAGTGTGCGGATGACCTGCATCATTCAGCTGACTCTGACATCACACATAATTAACTCTTTTTTTTTTACGCGCAATACCTCACTGAAAAAAATAGTACTCTTATAACAAGAGGACTTTAATCTTGAACAAAATCCTCTTGTTACAAGAAGGTGTCCTCTTGATTGAGGAAAAAATCCTCTTGTATATAACAAGAAGATTCATATTGTTACAAGAGGATTCCTTTCGAATCTATTTTGAGAAGAAAATTTTCTTGCAACAAGAGGAATCTTCTTGTTACAAGAGGATTTTTTTCTCAGTGCTTATCTAATCTAAATAAAACCGATCGCGTATTCCGATAGGACCACCGCGGAGGCTGAAACCCGATAAAAAATTTGGAGGCTCGATCGTTGCCACGTACTTTATTTACACATGGATTTCTTTTTTTTCTCGAGCAGCAAAATCCAAAGTGGCGTGATGTGTTGCGTGCGTGTGTCAGATTAGACGAACCGGTTTTCTAAACACTCTGAAAAAAATCCTCTCGATACAAGAGGAATCCTCTTGTAACAAGAAGACATTCTCTTGTAATAAGAGAAAATCTTCTTGTACCAACGGGAAATCCTCGTGTAACAAGAGGAACTCCTCTTGTAAAATATAAGTATTTATTTTTCAAAAGATATATATTTTATTTACAGTAACATTTTATATAAAATTATACAAATCGCTATATAAATAACACATAAAGTATAATTGGCCATCGCCTGTAAAAACCATTTTGTGTACGGGTTTGAACATTGTCAACTCGGAAGTAGCTTTGACGACCCATTTCCGTGATTCTACAATACTATATACGCATGAACGCGCTCATTAAAACCAGTTGTGCGAAACTTCTTGCAAATCAAATAATATTTTATTGTTTGTCTTAATAAATAAATGAATTTCCATGAAAATGGGGAAACAATCGTTTATCTTATACAAAACGAATAACCCAGGAACATATCTCAATCCGTTTTCGCACAACCATGGTACAATCAAACTTATAGATTCTTTGCAGCACAGCGCGGCAGCGAAGTACGCATACATACATTAAGTATGTACCTACATAGCATAGATTTAACACGAATATATTATTTGAGTTTATTTTTTGAAAAAATTAATTTGAGAATTTCAATGCAACTTAAAAATCAATATGAAAATTTAGATTTGTTTATTAAGAGGTAAATCCTCTTGTCGCAAGATGACATCCTCTTGTGGCAAGATGAAAGTCCTCTTGATACAAGAGGTGTACATATCATTAATAAACCATATTTTTGTCTGTCAGTTTCTAGAGCGTAACTATATACAATGGGATTTCGGGAATCATATAACCGTTTGTTTATCGAACCAGCCCTCCGATAACAAAAGACGTTCATCTGTATATGCGAGAGAAAAAAAAAACTCAGCCGATGGAGATTAAATATTCTCGTGTGTGTTTTTCGGATTATCAGTTTGGTATTCTTCCCCTTATCGCGTCTTTCTTCGCTTTCTCCTGGCACGAACGAACGAACGATTCTTACCAACAAAACACAGACGCATACAGAATAGTGCAACAGCGACGAGAGAGAGAGAGAGAGAGAGTGGCACTTACGTAGGCACATTGATAACAGAAAGAGCAAGGGGTCGAGCGCGAGGTCGCGCGGTTTCTTCCTCTTTTCGCAAAGCTCGCGCGCTGCGCGCATTCGCCAAATAACGTAACTACAACATCGTCGATTCTTTTTTTTTTCATTCGAAAGCTCGTCAAGAACAAGAGGGGAGGCGTGCCTTTACGATCCAATCCCCTCCTTCAAAGCCAAGCGGCGGCTTCAAGCTGATAAATAAAATATTAGCCGATGCCTCCATTCAAATTCATTATTCGTGAAGTATCCGAGCTGAGCGATTGACACAAGTGTGCGGCGGGACCATCAGTCTTTTTTTCTTTTCTTTCGAGATCACGCAGCTTTTTTTTTTATCTTTCGTCGCACGCGCCGTTCAAACTAATCTTCTTCTTTTTTTGCTCGTTCTTGCGCAATCTCGCTCATTTCTTCGGCAATTACAGTGATAATAGACCAGACGGACAGTCGTGTCGATCGCAGTGTGCCGCGCGCGTATGAAGTTTTTCGTTGCTCGATGAGTGATTTCGCGGATAAGTTCATTGGCCCGATGATTCTAAGGATTTTCCGTCTGTGATTTGTTAGTCAGTTTTTTTTTTTCTTGAAATAGCCGCGAATTAAAAATTCACGAGGAGAAAATAGTGCGCGAGTTCGTTAGCCGTACGAGGAAGAAAAAGAAGAAAAGAAAAAAGAAGAAGAAAGAGACACTATACTGTGTGTGCTGCGAAAAAGCCTCGTTTTATACTTACTGTGTGTAAATATTGTATAGTTTGATCGTTGTTGGTCGACGATTTTTTTCGGAGCGAGAACGAGAATTACCAAAGAAACGAGCAACAAAAATGGTTCAACTAAGGCGCAAGGTAGGTCATTGCCGCCTTATAATCGTTACATACGATGTTTTCCTCGTTTTTTAAATGGCCTATCCTGTTCGCGGTGCGCGCGCGCACGTTACCTAACCTCACTTCACATTATCATGATCATGATCATCTTAGCGGCACGCACGTGCGCTTGTGTGTGTCGGCGGCACGAATTCGTAAACAAAGTGATATTTATCGTTAGATTGCTGCTTTTCCGTCGGTTATTTTCGTTTGGAACAACATATTCGTACCGATTGTTCATTTGGGGCGTTGAGACATTGTGATTGTTGTTTTTCTCGTTTGTCTAGTTTAGAAAATTAAATAGTGAAGTGGGAAATATTTACGTGTGTGACAGAACAAAAGGCTTTCACTTACGCAACAAAGCTTTCGTGACGAAAAATCGCACGAAAAAAAAACTGCGTTTTCAAACGAAATTGTATTTTCCCCCCGCTATATCCAATTTGGTATTTTAATGACCGACGAGTCTTGTTTAATTCAATGTGCAAATTTGATTGAAAACGAAATAAATATTATGGATTTTCGGAGCATTTTTCGAAATGAATGTTCATGATGTGCGTGTCTAGACGCAATTCAAATAGAAACTTCTAGTCCAAACGAAAACTTAAATTGATTATCTTCTCTATTTTTCATTATCTCGGAGGTTGTCACACACAGATAACAAATGGATTTCTTGAAGTGAAGTAGAGAGTGTAGAATATGCCAGCACAAACCTTAACTTACAAACAACTATTGACTTTTATGCTTATTTAACAAGTTACCTTAATTTAATTTTATTGAAAAAAAAAAGATCTCTGTCATTCCTGTCAACATCTGTTGATTAGGGAAAACAAATATCTAGATCACTCGAGTCACTGTTGACTCTTTACATTAGTTCTTGTTCACTTGTAAGTTGTTTGATCAAATCAAATTTTGGCTAGTCAATTGAGTACCAATGAAAAATTTAGTTAATTGTATAAAAGACTTGAAAAATGGTGTATCACAGGCGAAAGGTGCGTTTACTCATAATGAATCCAGTTTGCCAGTCCAACAAAAATTTTATCCGAGTAGTTTGAATAAGGAGAATCAAAAAAATATTTTATTTCATTTACAGCTTTTATCCCTCAGTAGTCTACTGAATCAATTGCAGCCTAATGTGCGATGGAATTCTTCTTTGAAAATTCAAGATAGGGAAATTATACAGCCAGAAAGGACATTCAAGGTATGAGTTTGATTATTGACAACAGATCAATTTATTTTGCAACTTATGTAAATGTCTAATTATTGTATTACAGTATGCAGATTTATCAGTCAGGTTGGCTGCCCCAGGTCAATTACAGCCTAAACCTAACGTCAGTGACTTGGCATTTGGTAAATATTTTACAGATCACATGCTGAAAATATACTATCATGAAGCTCTTGGTGGGTGGCAAATCCCAGAAATCACTCCACTGGAAAATCTAGTTTTACACCCAGCAGCTAAAGTTCTTCATTATGCAATAGAGGTGAGCTTCATAGGGTCATATTATTGAACTTGAACATTGCTTGCTCTTGCATTTCAAATAGATATTGAAACAGCTGTAAAACAATGATTACCGATATGAGAAGTGCACGTGCGAGCTGGAGACAAGTGTTGACATAGCTTCTTTTTTTTAAACGCGGTTATCTGTATGATGACAGAAATTTCAAATTTATCTTTACGAAAAAAAAAATTAGATCAAGTTTGAGCGAGAAAGCATTATCGCAGAAAGTTTTGCAAGAATAATTACTCTCTAAGCGCGAGCGATGAATATGCATTCGAAATTTGCATCAGCCAAAAGGCAGTTAAATCGCGTATACAATTACCAAACATCTAACATGACGTAATAATTTTTCAGCTGTTCGAAGGCATGAAAGCTTATCGAGGCATAGATGGAAAAATACGAGTATTCAGGCCTGAAATGAATATGGAAAGAATGAACGCTTCGGCAGTGAGGTCTGGCCTGCCGACTTTCAATGGGAACGAGCTGATCAAATGCATCAACAGGCTAATTAGTATAGATCAAGAATGGGTTCCACATTCGGAAGCCTCGAGTTTATACGTAAGACCGACGTTGATAGGCATCGATGTAAGTACTCTAGAAAGAGAAAAAAATTAGTCTAAGTTGAACGCAAATTAATCGAGGATTGTCACGCGCACGCGATTTCATTATAATTACGATGGGCTACAACCAGACGCCGATGCTTACGGCATATCGGTGTTATTGGGCTGCGCGCATTAGTTTTAAACACGCCGCTTAATCAGCCAATTTCTCAATGTTGATAAGACAATATGCAAGAATTTGTGGCGTGATGTTTCGTTTGCCGCGCCGGGCGGAGCTCCGAACGCGAGCCGTGTTTGTAACATGTAGTGCGCACTATTTTTACAATCAAATCGAAAATTATCGCAAATCTGTTTTTTTCCATTTTTTTGTTATCAGCGTCGCCTCGATTATACTAGAAAATCGATTGATCGTTGACGTACGTCGCATGAACAAAATATCAATCGACGATCGAGATTTTACTCGCATTTCTTTGTTTATTTTTTAATTGTCCAAACACACTGATTCGCGATTGTGCAAAACTTGGAATTGAAAACACTGTCGAAAAAGTCAGTCGCAACGAGATAACTCGTGTATCGTTCTTCAAAAGAAACCGCAACCTTTGATTATTACTGCTAGTGCAAAATAGCATTATCGATTTCTTTTGCTCCGGCACAAAGACGAGACGAGAGTGTTGTTCAACAATTGCTTCTCCTTCTGCAGTCATCGTTCTGTTACGGCTTTATCGGGATCGCCGCGCTTCACGCAGATGAATCGAGTATTTGTAACAAACAATTATGATTTATTTCAAGGCATCGAGGGATGTAACGTCGAAAACGCTTACTATAGTCAATATCGTACTAAATCAATACTTTTCATACGAATAATATTTCTTGAATTTTTACTGGCGATCGTTGGAAAGAACTTTTAATTTGAAATCCCTTTTACCTTATGAAATCTTCTTTAAATATTTATATTTTCTCATTACTCTAAACATAAGATAGAAAATGATTACATTAGGAAATTCACATTCAATAACGTCTTTATTTCGAAATCGCGTGTATTATCTATGCTGATTTTCTTCTTTTAATGATAAAAATAGTTTGTCACAAGAAGATAAGCTTGTGCGCTTGGCAATTATATTCTCTTATCCCCAAAAAATTATACAGCGCAAAAAAGTTTTTTTTTTTTTGCAGAAGAAAATTATGCTCCGATAATGTTGTAATCGCGCGCGTTAATATTATCTCTTTTTTCTATTGATTAAAATAGAAATCAAGTCTAGCAATTGATTCTGGTTTTCTTTTGACTTATTGCAGAATAGAATATCAAAGTTACGTATAAAACTTTTTTCGTGTGCATTAAAATTAACCGATTGCATTAAAATTTCAGCCAACATTGGGTGTAGCCGCATCAGACTCAGCTCTGTTGTACGTAATTCTCAGTCCAGCGGGATCTTACTTTGCCAATAGCAAATCCAACCGGGGAGTTTCTCTGCTTGCTGATCCCCGATACATAAGGGCTTGGCCAGGTGGCTGCGGTGACCGAAAAATGGGAAGTAACTACGGTCCAACGCTTCACGTGCAAAAAGAAGCGGCAGAAAAGGGATGCCAGCAAGTTTTGTGGCTCTATGGAGACAATCACCAATTGACCGAGGTCGGCACCATGAATATATTCATGTTTTACATCAATGATGAAGGAGGCAAGTTTTATCGCGTGAAGACAAATATTAGTTGGAGTAATTTACATTGTAAAAATATAATTTTTTTCTTGTTACTATTTTATAGAAAAAGAATTGGTTACGCCTCCACTGAGTGGTCTCATATTACCAGGAATAACGAGGAATTCGATATTGTCCTTGGCAAAGGAATGGAACCAGTTCAAAATCACTGAAAGAGTTATAACAATGCCTGAAATTATACAGCTATTATCGGAAAATAGGGTAAGTTCAAAACTTACGTAATGTTCTTCTTTGCATGACAATCGCGTACGCGCAATAATAAAAATTCATTCAAGTTATCAGCTAGAAACGGTTAAATTTCATGTCATGGATAAATCAAATTGAATGCTTCAAAAACTAGAACGAATCATCATCAGAGAATGTCACAATATACCGGAATTAACAATTTTATTTTCGTTACGATTTCCTTATTAATTTGCTTATTTATTTTAATGTAAAATTGAACTTTTACTTATTTTGTTTATCTATAATATCTTGCTCATGATAATTTTAGTATTGAGTAAATTAATATCAGAAAATGTTCGTTATGGCTTGAAAAATTTTTATAACTACACTTACAAATTGTATATTTTCGATATTCAATATTTTTTTCAACTTTAAATGATAGAAAAAAAAACGTAAAAGCAAATTAATAAAATAGTACTTTAAATGTCGAATTTATAAACTGCTGTGAATACTTACTCGAATATTATCATATTTTTGTAGATGTTGGAATTATTCGGGGCAGGCACAGCAGCAATAGTGAGTCCAATATCTCACATTTGTTACGTCGACCAAGATCTATATCTCCCAACGGTTGATCAAGCCGACCCAATACATCGAGTTTTCCACAAACATTTGGCTGACATACAATATGGTTATGTCGAACATCCATGGGCTTTTCCTATTGAATGAATGGTACCACTAATGTTCAATAGCAATAATTACTCATCACAAGGTCTTTTAATGCGTTCACTTGATAGATTTTTAACATTACATATTCGTAAATAGAAAATGTGAGCAGTGCAAGATGCACTTGAAGTTGAATTTTGCCCAAAAAATTCTTTTTTGTAGTATCAAGTCTTCCAACACGAAATTTGCAATATTTTTGTACAGATGGGTAGGCATAACAATTCAGTGTATTGTATTATGTGTGTTTCAAGTGAACAAGCTATCAGCATGAAAACTTAAATGGTTTGAATTATTCAAGTCGTTTGAATTATGGAAGTAAGATTTTATTGTTATGTAGTGAACTGAGGTTCCTAAATAGTCAGTTTAATTTATTGAACTGTGCTTTGGTACAGCAAAACTCATACATACGTAGACGATACCAAAAGTAGACAATAATCATGTTTAGAAATCATCGAGTTTTTATAAAACATTTGTAAATATTTATCATAAGGTGCTACTTGTACATATAAGTGAATTATTGACGGTTCGATTTCATAAAAAATGTTCACAATTTATATTTTAAGTTAAGACTACTGTTCCGGTCTACATAATGATGACTTTCGCGAATACGCAAGTCGAGACTCACTGTGATTTTAGATCCCCTACTGTTTTTGATAGAGTAATTGTTAAAATAGTAACAACATTTGATGGAAATCTACGGCGATAGAACTTTTTAACATTAAAATATAAATTGAAACTCAAATCGACATAAGACTCGAAGCCTTGAGCTTTATTTTTATATGAAATTTTAAATGTAAATTTGGCGACGTTGTTTTCACGAAATACTGTGTATAGATATGAATGAACTTCGATAAAAACTGTTTTTGTATAAATAATCTATTGACACGTAAAAAAAAATACTGGAATCTAAGTTTGCCAAATAAATTATTTTGTTTTAGATATAAAAATAAGTGTGTTTTTTTTTATTTCAGCGTATTTTTCACGTAAACTCGTTACTCTTATTTGAAATGTCCATTTGAATGGTTACATTGAAATTTAGCAGAATGACTGATTTAAAAAAAAAAGATTCAAATGAATTTAAAGTTTTTTATCAAATTATTTACGTAGCTTTAAACGGAGACACGTCTTTCTAAAATCAGAAGATTCAAATTCATTGATTTTAAAAAAGGATGTGCATCTCCATTTAAAGCTACGTAAATAATTTGATAATAAACTTGATTTACAAATCCATTTTAAAGTATTTGTGCAAAAACGGAGTTGTTCAGACACAATCACTTATTATTAATGCTATTGATTGAAAACTTGAGCATTCAATAAGTTAAAATGATCAGAACTTGAATTTATCAAGTTCTAGGGCAACGACCTTTCAAGGTTGAAAAAGTCATTAATAATTACTTCAGAGTTTTTATTTTTATTTACCATCAGTGAACTTCCCAAACATAAAAATTTGGCTTTGTCGTCAATTAAATAGCAGCATTGTCCCAATCCAATCCGTGGCACCGAGATAATAGCATAATGAATTATCAGAATATATTTTGGAGACTTGATAATGACAAGTGGTGTTCGCCCACGTGAACTGGAGTGACCTTGACGAAGAAAACACGTGAAGCACGAATCTGCAAAACGTGGAAAGAAGAGCAGAAAGGGAAGAAAAAAAGAGAGGTCGCGCGATGGGTCTCGGCACATGCGCGAATGTTGAGAATCGTCTGCTATAGCAGCACACGCAAGTGCCTTGTGTCGTCTGATTTTTCCCTCCGAAGCTGAGCTTTCGCGTACGTCGCCGACGTCCGAAAATGGCGTACATGATGAGATGCGGGGTCGGGCTTTTTACTGTAAAACACGCAAAACACGTAGTGCCGCGCGTTTTTCTACCCGCAAGGTATCAGCGACAATGTTTTCACACCAGCTGGATACTCGATGGTAAGTTATTGTTCTTGTTTTCAGCGATTTGTTTCCAATTTATTCTTAATGAGAGGTTATGTTCCACTGATGGATTTGTCCTTAAATGTCACGTTATTCCAACTTATTATCCCATTTTTCTATATTTAATTGACTACCCTGCTTTTATTTTTTTTTATTCACTCAACTTATATTTTATTTCTTCTTTTTATTTGCTGTAAACTGCTATAGTTTAAGTTATGCAATCACAGTTTGAAAACAGACAAACTGTCAAAATATAATTCTACACATGTTAATTTTAGAGTTGATTAAAATTTCTACAAGTCTAATCACTTAAAAGTACATTGAAATAATTATGTTTTTTTTTACAATTTAATACTTTATCTGTGAAAACTCCTGAAGTCAGGAAACTGTATTTATATAAAGTTTATCAATGAAATGGATATGTTTCAGTAAAGGGGAAAGAACTATTAATGCCATCTCTTTCTCCTACTATGGAAAATGGAACAATTGTAAAGTGGTTAAAGAAAGAAGGTGATGCTATCGCTCCTGGAGATGCAATTGCTGACATTCAAACTGACAAAGCTGTCATGACTTTGGAATTTGATGATGAAAGTGTACTTGCAAAAATCATTGTAAGTTGTATTAATTTCATTTAAACTACTTTCTACATTTTATAATATTTTCATTACAATGTTTGCAGTGCAAATAATAAATAATTTTGTTTATTATAGGTTGCTGAAGGAAAAAGTGTCAAAGTTGGAGAGCTTATTGCACTCACAGTTGAAGCTGATGAAGATTGGAAGTCAGTTGAAATGCCATCTGGAGCTCCTGCAGCATCTGCCGGTGCACCAGCAGCATCTGCACCTCCACCTGCAGCAGCAGCTGCTGGACCAGCTGAAGCACCACCTCCTGGACAGTATGTTTTATTTTTTTAAAATTTTTTTATTGCTAACATAATTAATGATACTAAAATGATAATATACTTATTTTCAGAACAAATTTATCAATGCCATCTCTGTCACCAACAATGACAACTGGAACCATTGTTAAATGGCTGAAAAAGGAAGGTGACATTATTGAAGCTGGTGATACTATTGCAGATATTCAGACAGACAAGGCTGTCATGTCTTTTGAAATGGAAGAAGAGGCAGTCTTTGCTAAAATCTTAGCTCCAGAAGGATCACAATCAGAAGTCGGAGATCTCATTGCAATTATTGTTGAAAAAGATTTTGATCTTTCTAAATTAGTTGTTCCTTCATCGTTGAAACAAGGATCTGAAGCTCCAGCTGCTGCTGTAACTGCGGCACCTGCAGCTGCTCCATCTGCAGGTGCACCTGCTGCAGCAAGAGATCAACCACCACCAAGTGGGCAGTAAGTTTATCACAAGCATTTGCAAGTCTTTTATAAATTTGTTTATATACAATTTTCTTCAAATTCATTGTTGAAGAAAATTTTTCAATAAATCACTAATATGTATTAATTTTATTTGAAGGGTATATGGATTAGCAGTGAAAAGGTTACTGGAAGAATATGGACTGAGCTCTGGCTCTGTCAAAGGAACTGGCCGTCCTAATCGTTTATTGAAAGAAGATGTGCTGGGTTACATCAAATCCAACAATGTTCAAAAAGTTGCACTTAAGAGTCGTGAGTTCCAAATAAAGACTAGATAGATTTCAATGTGATGCGACTCTAATAAATTTCATTTACGGTTAGCATCCGCACCATCTGAAGCGGCACCGGCGGCTGCGGCAAAAGGTCCAGCAACTGGACCCAAACCAAGGTGGTCAGGAGGTCCTTCGACATTTACAGACGGCCCTGTATCGAATATTCGAGCTGTTATCGCTAAAAGGCTTGGCGAATCGAAGGTTCATATTAAATTATTTGCCAAAGTATTGAAAAATATTTCCGAAAATTTAGACATGTTGTAACGATTATTCATGACATTTTTAGAGTGGTATTCCTCATTCCTATGCCAGTATCGATATCAATATCGACAAACTTAACGAAGTACGCAGTAAATTACGCATGGAAAACGTAAAAGTATCGGTAAACGACTTTGTTACAAAAGCCGTAGCACACGCTCTCCTAGAATGTCCAGATGTCAATACATTATACCAAAATGGGCAGGTAAAATTACCAATCGCCAATGTTTGATTTTATTTTACAAATGAGTCGATTGGATTCTTCTGATATCTATTTTAGGTGGTACCACAACAAAAAGTTGATATCTCTGTAGCAGTTTCAACACCAACGGGTCTCATTACACCAATTGTGTTCAACGCAGTAGCCAAAGGCTTAGCTGACATTTCCAATGATGTTAAAACATTAGCTGGCAAAGCGAGAGAAGGCAAATTACAACCACAAGAATTCCAAGGAGGAACGTTCACGTATGTTCATATTCTATTTAATTTCAATATTCGTAACTACCAAATTTCGATATTTAAGATTTATGACTTCCTAAATTCTTAAATTTCTGCAAGAACAAGATAACATCAATTTCATTCTTCTAACAATAATTTCTACACTACTATAGTGTGGAATTGATTAATTTTATGATCATCAATTTATTTTAGAATTTCAAATCTCGGAATGTTTGGCATCAGAGACTTTAGTGCCATCATCAATCCACCTCAGACGGCCATTCTCGCTGTTGGAACCGGTCGCGAAGTTCTTGGTAATATATCGAGATTGCATCAGCCGATTGAATATTCATGAGGTTCAATTATTACCAAAATTTATTTCATATTTTTAGACGTGTCGCTGAAAAAGTCTACCGTCATGACAGTAACGTTATCATATGACAGGAGAGCAATTGATGAAGATCAAGCTGCCGATTTTCTCGCGGTGCTACAGGCGATGCTACAAGATCCAACTTTCCTTGCTGTAGGAAGATCTCAGACACTTAGACATCGACGCGAGTGAATGACCGGTTGGCGAGTCGAAGTAAGAACCATTATCATTATACATAATTGTTTTTATGAAGGTATCATAGAGGAACGTGATTTTTTATCGGGTTGTTAACGTATTTAACGTATGATTCATATATGAGTCACATTTTTTCAATTTTAAAATGGAGGAAAAATCATCGTATTGATGTAACGTTCATTACCATTTGTAAATTTAGTTATACAGATTAAAATTTTTTTTATTTTATACAAATAACTATAAATAACTATTTTAATTTCAGGAATGGAAACATTGTCTAAACTGCCTCGAAATTCAATCGACTGTATAAAGAGTTCACGAAAGCTTATTTAGGGACATCACAACTACGGCGAATGAAAGCTTGTTATCATTAGAAAAAATAATGCATCGGAGCGAATGTGTTTTGGTTTCGCCGTGCAACACACAAATCGACTTCTTTTGCTCGAATAATAAGAAGGGTCGTGTTTACGAGTGATCTGAGACGTTAAAAAAGAAATCGCGGTCAAGTGATAATTGGGACATGGTCATTGTAATAGCGTGAGCCAAAGAAAAGCTCTACGGGTATATGATGTCTACATTCATTGATAAGCGTAGAATATCAATGCTTAGACATGTAGTAGAATATTTTGTTTAAAATAATGATCTTTACTCATAAAAAAGTATTTAAAAACTGTTATTTTTATTAAATCAAAACGCAGCAATCACTTGTATTGCACGTTTTAGCAATGAAATCAGATCCAATTTGATAATTTATATTATGTAAATGCCACGTTATCCAGGGAACTGAATGAAGAAGTAATCGATATGCGATATCGATTACTGAGGCGCTGTAGTGTTGAATCACGGAATCTTGTAAATAAAGTATTTATTGTTCACAACTGGTGTGTTATTGTTTATGATCTATTGGTATATACAAAAATCGATCTGTTATTTGTTAAAATTTTTGATATTTTTATTAAATAATATACATTCATATATACATTTTACTATTTAACTTATAGTAATATTATGGTTTGAATATCATTGAGCAGTTACATGCTCTTTAGGCACATGACAATTTATAATTCACACAAACGACAAATACACGCGTACATTTTTACAAAATTTGGTAAATTCATATGAAAGTTCATTATAAAATGTATAAAATTGAGCACTTTAATGCTTAGTCCTCTGTACCATGTATAATAATACTTCCTTTAATACATCTCTTTAGTAGTTATAGCTTTTGAATCTCACACATTGTATATTTTTTTCTTTATAAAAATTTCACTTTTGCTTGATTAAAATTTCAAAAATAAGTACGGTACATTATTTTTTATAAAACTACATAAGCTTGATTTCTGACATGTATGAACTTAAAAATTACTACTGAAGTATTGGATCATATGGAATTGAACACTTTCAGATTTTCCCAGGAATGTTACAACATCCTCAAAATATATTGCTTTCATGAATGATATTGTCTAAAATTATTAATATATGATTCATACAAATCACTTACATTGTTGACAACCACGTTGATAAGTTCAGAATAATTAAATAATGGAAAAAATCTTTAAAAACCTTCAGTCATTCTTAGCTCAACAAAAATTAATAATATCTTGGAATGAAAAAATTTGTTCGAAATCTAATATGCAATGTTTCAGAGTGTTATGACCCTGTTAAAAGTTCAGAATAAAGTGAAAAAATTTTAGCAGCAAATCATAAAATTTAATAAACTTTATGCAAAATTTTTTGTGCAGCACGAATTAACGGACTTAACGTAGTAAGCTCTGCACAATTGTCAAGGAAAGGATGTACAAGTAACTCATCTGCTGATGCTCTCTCATCGACTTCAACAGCCAGACATCTTTCCAAAAAGTTTTGGAAGTTTGAACTAAGAGTTTCCCAACTAGGTATTTGAGGCTTACCAACAGCTGCTATTAGATATAATGCTCTCAATGGTGTTTCTTTCATGTAAGGTGGTTCACCCTCAATCATTTCAATGGCCATAATTCCTAAAGACCAAATATCAACTTTCTTTCCATACTGCTTTCTTGTAACTACCTCGGGTGCCATCCAGTAAGGAGTTCCCACCATTGTCTGTCGCTTTTCGTCACCTACGATATTAGCACAAAATCCAAAGTCTGTTACTTTGACAGCTCCATTCATCCCTAATAGGACATTGTCTGATTTGATATCTCTATGAATTATTCCTTTAGAGTGCAAAAAGCTTACTGCTTTGAGGACTTCACGACAAACAGCAGCTATTTGAGCTTCTTTCATCACAGTTTCTGTCACAACATCTGTTAGTGGGCCGCCTTCTAATAATTCCATCACTACCCATAGATGATCATCGACTAGATATGAGTTTAAAAAGTTTACCAAATTTGGGTGTCGGAAGCCTTTTAAAATTTTGATTTCTGTCAGCATTAGCTCTTTTTTAGGCTGTTTTGCTAAATCGATATCCTTAATAGCTACTCTTTGATTATTTGACAAATCTGTAGCTATGAACACTGTGCCAGAAGAACCAGCTCCAACCTCTTTGCTTCTTTCAAATCTCAATTGTGGATCATCAGGTTGACAAATGCTTCTAAGCTCTTCATAGACTTCTTCGTCACTCATAGAAGGAGCTGAACTGTTAGTTTTTCTTCTGAGAACAGGACTTTCTTCGCGCAGAACCACATTGTTTTCCACTGGCCTACTATTACCATTACTGTCTTGTGGTAACTGGTCATAATCTTCTATTTGACAGTTGTCAAGATCCTCAAGAATCTCTGTAAATGTTTTCTCTTTGCGCTCCACAAAGGTTCTAGGAGCTGGTTTTGGTGGTTTTTTAATTTTAGGAGGAAGATCGGGTGGTAGCCTGTGCAATTGACTGTCTGTAGAACTGGCAGATGTTGATCCATCGGAATCTCTAGATGCATTGCATTTCTTAGCTAAAATTTTATCGATCTCTATGGATTCTTCTTCAATCACATCCTCTGTGACAAAAGGCTTAAATACTTCTTCCTGTGGTGTCGGTTTCTTCTTAATAGAATAATTGTAAAACTTAATGGCTTGTAGAGCTGCCGCAGGATGCTCGTTCTGTTCAGACTTTGTGATTTGTGTGTTGAGCAGACGAATCCAGGAATCTGGTAAGCCCTCCAACTGGCCTGTCTGGGCATTCTTACTCACGTGGAATTGATGGGAAACATTAGTGGGTAAACCGATCTCCCCCACTGTGTCGGTCGATTGAGAGCTGTGATGCTTCTTCTTGGAGAAAAACTTGACAAGATTCAGACTCATTTTTCACGCGAGAAAAAGCCACGACAAAAGGATCGCAAGAAAAAAAATATACAAAGCACGCACGATATTTATATATACATGTGCAAGGCGTTTCCAAGAGTATTGGCACAGATTGAAATTGGAGATGGAAGACTCAGGATTCGTTTGCCAAAAGCAACACACCCATCCTTCCAAGGAGCTTCCTCGCCGAGGCGACGCCACCGGTCGTCTCTTTACGCCAAGGTGCCATTTACAAACAGGGCTCTCATTGTTTTCTTGCGAGCGCGCACGCACATCGACTCAACACACGGAGTCTCCCGCGGAGTGAGAGAGAAAGAGAGAGAGATATATACCTACAAAGAAATATATACATCATACGCTAATTGAATCATACGCGCGATAAATCATTCTTTAAGGTTAGAACGTGAGAAATATGCTGCGAGTGAGAGAGAGGAAGTAAGCTTGTCTCTTTCATCCGTCAGTTCCAGCACTTACCTTTTGTTATCGATGCTAATCGGCATCAAGTCCCGAGGGATATCGCTCTCTCAACCAGTTGTCCGCACGATTAAAAGGAAAATGACGGTGAAAAAGAGTGCAGCAGCAACAAGCTCTTGATCTTGATGGTGTGCGGGTGTAGTGAATGCATGTGTGTGTGCTTACTGTACGATCGTGAGGCCGAGGACGGAATGACGAGTGAGGGTTGGGTTAGACTGTGTCTCTCACGCATACCAACGTGATAGGCATTACGTACACGTTCGCTGTTCGCTTCAAGACATTATACATAATTTATTTTCGCTTCGATTACGATTGGTTGTTGCAGACGACTGTGTACAATATGTAAGGAAAAAAAAAACAGAGACGTTATCGTTCTTGTTAAAAAAAGATTTTTTTTATCTTTGTTTCCTTGTAAATCTAATCGCTAATGTGTTATTACACTTATTTATGACTTGCGCAAATTATGCTTCCAAATTATTGTAAAACGTAATTGTTATTTTTTAGCATTCAATTTTAATTCGATATTTAAACTGATTTTTTATAAATAAGAATATTTAAGATTTTAATTAAAATATTGATAAATTTAGTGTTGTTTTTAAAATATTTGAAGCAAACAATTTAAATATTTTCATCTAACAATATGAAATCCGTAGATATATAAAGTGAGTGTAAAAAAATTGAAGGTAAACTTTCAAAGCACGATAAATGTTATCTTATTTCGATGGTTCCAATCAATATATATGTTCAAAAGATAAGATTACGCAAACTTAATCCGCCTTTTTTTGCAATGCCCCAAATTTCAAGTATCTCACATATACGTTTCGGAGTATTCCACGAAGTCAATATAAAACAGACATCATCAATTATTTATATAAGCATGAAACATCATTTTATTGTATTTAAAAAAAAATAGAATACAAGATTTTTTTCAAAAATGACACGCGCAAATCTCAACGGCACGAGTTGTGCGTATTATATATACATATTTTATTTATAAAAATATTTATTCAATCTAAATTTCTGGATGTCGAATGCCATTGTCCAAGTCAGAATGCTCTAAATGTCAACAGTTGCAACAAGAATAGTTTTTGTAAATATATGTACAAATTATAATATTGTTGTACAAAATAAGTGTCGTTCGGCGCAACGACGTTATAATATGTTGTACAAAAATACTCATCGTATTAAAAATCACCTTATTGAACAAACTTATCAATCTCAGGTTTATTACAGTTAGTAATCGACGTACTCCCTCTTATACAATTACACTACTATATCATCAATATATTGAACATTGTTTCTCGAATG
Source organism: Galeopsomyia nigrocyanea (assembly GCA_035047105.1). Taxonomy (NCBI): domain Eukaryota; kingdom Metazoa; phylum Arthropoda; class Insecta; order Hymenoptera; family Eulophidae; genus Galeopsomyia; species Galeopsomyia nigrocyanea. Next base: position 1,603,162 of record JAWWMK010000022.1, on the reverse strand, counting down.
TAAAATACAATCGGCACCTGTGCTTTCTTTTGTACGAAAAAAAAAACAACAACAAAAATTCGACTCCCATCACTTACAAACTAATACTAGCATCCAGTCTTCTCGATGTGTAAAAAAAAAAGAAAGAAAAAAGAAACCTATTTACAATTCTCGCACTCACGTTCGCTCGTCGCTTTCGTTCTTCTGGCATTCCGTTATTGTCAGCTCCTCGCTGGACTTTGCGCTTACCATAACAGCGTCGTCGCTTTGCCGCAGAGCTTTACTCGTAACTTCGACCGTCAAGTCGCTTGCACTGAGTTGCTTGAGGTTCGTCACCGATTGTGCACGACAAAGCGACGTCTCGTTGACTTCGGTGATATTGAGACTGAATCGTTTCAAATTCACACTCGACGCTGCTGGTAAAATCTCCTTGGAGCCGAATTTTTTACTGACTATTTGTCGATGAGTATGGTGATGATGATCATGATGATGATGATGATCGTCAAGCTCGTCTCGAGAACAACAGGTTGAGGCACTACAGTGTTTACTTTGGCATCGAATCAGGCAGTTTGTGTTTGGTTCTCCGTGCGCAATCTGTCAAATAATTCAAAAGTCAATGATGTACACTAAAGGCAAATTACTTTTGCATTTGCGATCCTGATGTCGATTGACTTACCATGCAGAATTCCGGCTGAATGGTAACGTGTGTTATACCCATTTCGATGAAAAAGGCAGTTATTTCGTCGGTGATTCTCGCGCATACCTGTAAAAAGAAAAAGAAACAATGTATAGTCAGCTCCCATTTTACCGTTACAAACTCTGTTTGTTTTGTTATGTTTTTTTTTCATCACGCGCTAGCATTATTTTGATCGTATAGTAACGTACCGCAGGATCGGCGTAAATGATATGAACAGTCGATACGACTTTCTCCCCATTGAGCTGCCAAACGTGCAAGTCATGCACGTTCATGATATCGGGAAAAGCAGCGAGGAGCTCTTTTTGCAGGGAATCGATGTTTATGTGATTCGGTATGGTCTGCAGGAGTATCATACCTGATTCCTTCACTGCAAAACGAAAAATTTTCAATGTTTTCAAGAGTTGTAAAAAAAAAATTTCATCGTTATTATTTTTTTTTTACAAATTAACGTTACTTACTGTACGGATAGCTGAGAACAAACAACGAAATAGCCGAGATCATGGCGAATGCTGGATCGACGAATTTGGCTGTCTGGCTGTCTGTGAAATAGACGACGCAAGATGTGATAATCACTAGGAAACATCCGAGAACGTCTCGGCACAACTCGCGCACTCCTTGACTCCTTGGCAACGTGGTTGGACTTCGTCGAGTTTGATCGCTATTGTTGGTTTCTTTGGACGTCTGCGAGCTTAGTGTTCTGAAAATTGTAATAAGGTACGTGTACCTAATACCGCCATGTACCTAATACCGCCACTTGCTGGTATTTCAAATGGACGCTTGCTACAGCGGTACGGCGCGGTGACATTATGTTTAGACTGTTAAATAATGAAAGTTCCAATGATTTAAATCATCTCCGAACCCGGAATTCGCTTTACGCGAGCTGTTTTATGCTCTGGATGCGCACATTTTCCAAATCTCTAAATTTCCAATACACGGATATATGTCATTTTAACTAGTCTAATATGCCTAAGCATAAAATTGCGACACACCATTCGATTCGTCTTCTTTTAAGCTTTCAAAAGCACTCATCAGAAATTTTTTTAGTGCATAAATAAGCCAAATGCTGCCCCAGTTACTATTTTCATTCGATTGAACCTAATACTGCCGATTTTCAAAAATCCTATATAAACGATGGGTAAAAATTTCAATTATACATTTTTCTTAATAGAGTTTGCATTTCTTTGTTCAAATAGAGAAACGAAAATGTAAAAGAACTTAAAAAAAATCATTTCGATTAATTATCAACGTATAACGGTCAATTTCTAGTTCATTTTTTAAATCAGTGTTAATTAATAATTAAAATATTACTATACATAATTTATCATATGAAAATAGCACATCTTCATGATAAATGTTGATACCGAAAGTTACTTTTCAGTACCAAACAATATTTTCATTCGCGAAAATACTTTTTTCTTAAAATGACGGTATTAGGTACACTCACTTTTTTTACGCCAAAAATAAGTTGTTCGCTTCAAAGTGTTATAACTATGGTTAAACTTAACCAAATTAATTGTGCGAGGCATCATTTCAAAGGGTGAACGGGCAGATTTCAAAAGAGGCCGTGTACGTTGAGAAATTTGCTTGGTGTAAAAAGTTATGGTGATTTGAAATCTTAGTGGCGGTATTAGGTTCTCGTACCTTAGTTGCTTTATGAATTATGGTATTATCATTTAATTCATGATAATCTAATGTTCTTTTAGTTGTATAATGAAGTAGAAATTTTTAAAAACAAGTTACTGATATACATCCTCAGAACTTGTAGAGATACTTATTGATGATTTGTATTCAGCACAAAAATCTGCATCTTTTTTTGGAATAATATGAAAAAATTTTTACCGGTAAGTTATAACAGCTTTTTTTTTTTAAATTCCTCCGAAATAAAACCGACGGGACATTTTTCGAATAGAGAAAATTTTTATTCGATTTACTTTGATTAACGAAAATCGAACTTGTCAATTAGTATAATAATTTTATTGAAAACTAGACTATACGAGATTACTTTACACGCGAAACAAAGCTGCTCATTTATAGAATAAAACCGGTTTTACGTAAAGTATAGACATTCCTACTCTGTTATATACTGGTTGAGAAGAGCCGAGATAAATCTAGTACATATAAACCAGTTATTCGAATATTAGAGACGATTTAACTCTGTGAAAATAATAATATATTTTATTAAAGCACTGAAAAAAAGAAGGGATAATTTATTCAAAAGCATAAATTGAGCCTCAAAATATTTTGATAGGATGCAGACTTGAGAAAAAAAAACTGTTTCGAAAAGTCACGTTTAAAACACATATCGTGTAATCTTCTGATAAGACTCAGAATAAAAAAAAAATAATGATCAGGTCTACAATAACAACGACGACAACGATTTACAAAAATATAAATCTACAGTCGTGCGGTTTCTGCGAAGAAAACAACAGGAAACTACATAATATTTTGTATGATTAACGATGGATATACCAAACTCATTTTTCATACTCCTGCAATTGCACAATTATATCGTACAAAAGCTCGGTCGCGAGCTTACCTTTTGAGAACGATCTCGCCGTTCTTCGTGAAATGCAAAAAGACACCCTGATTGAAGGTATATCCACCGATGAGTAGGTAACAAAATGCATTGAGGAGTATACCGCAAGCGCCGATCGTCATAACCGGTAGTGGATGATGCATCGCGTCCCGATGACCGATGTGCACCAGAGATCGAAGCGCCTCGACCATCAGCGAGAAGCAGAACGAGGCGAGAAGCACGCAACATATCAGCATCGTCACGATGTCTATTCTTGCCCAGCCGAATGTGTTTTTCATGCGCTTTTCCGAACGCGCTTGCTGTCGATAGAAAACACTTATTTTTATTAGAATTGATCGATTTTGATGATGGATAAAGGTGTGAAGTAAATGTATATTTGTACCTTTGACTTTTTCGACGTTTGCTGGACAACGGTTTTTTCGTTCAGTGTATCCGACGATGCTTTCAATGAGTTCAACGAACTCTCACGGCTTTGAGCTTGTTTACTCTCGTACTGAAAAATCATAGAACACAGTTCTTTATATCATATTATCGCTTCATTTGAAATTATTGAAAACGGTATGAGACACTTTGCGAAGGCTCCAGGCAAAGTTTCTAAAGTTACGCTGTATAACGATTTGCAACGAAAAAAATTAACAAGCGAGCTTGAATTCGTTTAGACGTTATAATTGTCTGTATAATTAGCCAAACATAACTACAAAAATTAATGACGTCTTAAATAACTCATCGCGTAAAAAAGAAAATCTCCCGACGTTTATTCTAGAAAGATCCAGGAAGATCTGTTACGAGTGCGCGTTTAGAAAATTTCTCTATAAAATAGAAAGAGTATAATGACAGGTTATACTCCCGATTGACAATTCCCCCTCTATATATAGTGAAAGTAATACGCCGAGCGTAAGAGAGAGAGAGAGAGAGGAAGAGAACTGTGTACACGTGCGAATCGCCGCAATCATGTCATATATCCTTCAATGTTTACAACGTGCAGCGACACAGTCAGCCATATACGAGAGATATGTACGCGAGCTACATTAGTTTTAAATTAATTTTATAATTTGAAATTTTCAACGATAAATTTGGTTGATTGAAACTACCTGTGTGCGATGGGCAATATCTTTGCGAATAATTCGATCATCAGGTTTATTACCGACACGCCCGACAAAATAAAAGAATATAATTAATCTATTCTCATTCGAATATATAATCGCGCGTCGACGATAAGAAAAGTAAAATTGATAAATAAGATTAAAAGCTCTCTCGTACTTGGCACAATTAAAAAAAAAGTTATCACGCGTCAATTCGATTGCTCCAATTATTATCTGTCAACGGAATCGTTCTTAATAATAACCAATCGTGAATCGAAATTATTATTTTTTTTAATCAAATCTGCCGGATGTTCCAACTCACCTTAATCGTGGCAATGCAGCCAACGAGGGCGACGATGTTGCAGAGCATGTGATAAGCGTTCATGAGTAGGGTGAGCGCGTGGGTGACATAACTGGCGACGAGCTCCACGGCGAAGAAGGCAATGGTAAAGAACAGCACGATGTAAAGCTGGACCGGTTGCAGCCTCCTAAACCACTCTTTCACGGCCATCTCTCTTTCTCTCTATTTTTTTTTTCAGCTGCAACTACGTGTCTATATGCACACACGGCGTTTACCGTTCTTCAGACTTATCTCCGCTCTCTGCTACGAGCATCTATCTCTCGCGTATCCTGCTGTATACCGACAAAAATGGATAATATGTTTAGTTATTTTATTATCATTATATTAGTTGAGCTACTCGATAATTGGAGTTGTACACTCTTTGTTTAATTAGCGCGTTTTGCGACTTTGCTCGCGCGTAAAATTTATCGTTAAATTCGAGATAGCGCGCGAAACAAATAACGATAGAGCCACTGTACAAGAAGTGTATCGCGCGCGATATAGCGTCTAATGCGATTGCGAAAAAGTAAAGATAAATGAGCTTTGATTCAAATGAAATTTGCTTGGATTGGTGAAATTTACGTGTATATTAATGTGATAATTCGAATCATCATACGTAACGCTTTCAAATAAATAAAAATTAATTGAATAGCTAATTAAGTAATATGAAATATAACAAATTTAACGACTTTCAAAATTGGCTTGTCAATCGTTAAATATTACATTCAAAAACAATTCCACATTAAATTATATACGTTAAAACTAAAGTAATGTCAATTGGAGTTACATAAAAAAAACTCCTTACGCAATACGTTAAAACCATTAGAGTTACAGTGTACAATGGCGTTCAAAGGAACATTGACATTGACTTTGGAGGTATTTTATTACATGCCTGTTGCATTCTCGCGGCAGTTCCATTCGTGATTCACCAAAGAGTATTTTTATTTATATACGGAACCGTTCAAATTAATCAGTTTCGTTTGGAGATTCGCTATTTTTTTAGCAGAGTCATTATACTCACGATTCGACCAATGCATAGTATAACAACGGGAAAAAGGATTTAATTTAATAATAGATTATTCTATTCTTGTTCATTTTAATTTATGGACAGCCAATAAACTTACAGTATTTATACACTCTGCTAAAAAAAAATGTATAGTTTCGCCTCACTCGCAATAAAAAAAAAAAGCACACGCGATCAAAATAATAAATTCAACAGCGTAACATTGACTACAATCGTCCGTACAAGTTTCAATGCGAATCAAAGTCACTTATTCTATCAAGAAGCATTAACGGCCACCATCGCAAAGTGTATAAGATAATTAAACATAATTTCTATCTGTCACTCGCATCCGAAAAGCTCAGCGTCGTAATGCAACAATCCTTTTTTTTTCTTTTGTTGTTGCAACCGCGCGCGGCAGCGCGAATATAAACCATTCTAAGAATACACAAATTACTAAACAACGCGAAACTACACAAAGTGTTGCACCCACGTCAAACGATACAATCTATAGACATACGTGTAATCATTCAAAAAGTATAAATCACCACTTTCTTCTCGCGATATCAGCAGTCATACAAACAAAATAGAAGAAAATTTATTCAACAAACCTCGCGTTAAACATGTCTACAGTGGGTGGACGCCGGCGATATAATGTCGTCGCGGCTCTGCCGCCGGCGGCCTACTGAAACGGACAAACATCACAAAGTCGAGCGAGAGCGCGGCGCGCCGTGCCGACCAAACGGTATATATATAAATGAGCGCCTAGATCGCGCTGACTACTTCGAACGAAAATTTTCGCGCCAGACGATCTCCAGACCCAATTGCAAAAGTGACCCATATCATCTAATGAATGATGGTGACGTGAGAAAAATTTGCGATGAGTCTCAACGCTCCGAGGATGTATATCGCGATATTCTGTCAATGACCAAAGATGGGCTATCTTTTAAAGATAAATATAGCGTGTTGACCGTGAACTGATTTTGGCCGGGTGCGTGCTTAGAAAACTGGAATTTGTCTCGCTCGTTTTGGAAGTTTGAAAGATAAGGGATATAAGGCTCTATAAGCTGTGAGTCATTTATTTTTCCTGTATACTTTTTCCAATATTTCATTGAACATCGTTAATCGAATTGATAAAGTTGCATATCGGAGCGATTTAAAAATGAAAAAAAAGTTCAGATTTCATTAGCAATCGAAGGTAATTGGTTTTATTTGAAATTCGTTGTGATTGTATCGATTAAAATATCAATGAATTGCTGCATTGTTACCTTGTTGCGCGGAAAATTATCTTAGCGACAAAAAAAAAAACAGCAACCACACCTGTCGCTCCACTATAGTGATATATCAAATCAAAAGCAGTTTATGCATGCAAATTTTATTGCGTCAAACAGTGGAAAAATCTATTGCAGAGTATTTCTACTAAAATCTGTTTAATACAATCATTATGAGGGTCGTTAGTAATAATAATAATAATTAAACACTTGTTTCTATTTGATGTATAAAACTTTATTTTTTTTTATTAAAATGTATATGAATTTGATTTCCGAAAATTTTGAAAATAAATTTTTTACTTATTATTATTAAGATGGTTAAAATTAATTTGCCATTCTTAATTGGCTGAAATCGATTTGTTAAGCATAAATCAGGCTTAATAGCAGTCGTACGTTGCATATCATGAGGTCGTATCAAATTTGCACGATAATGACGCAATGACCATAACGATTGCCATTGTTATGTTTATTGATCAGAGGATTTTTCAAATTCTTTCTTCCTGCTTGCCGCAATGATATTCAAAAGGATATACGATTAAATTGATTTCAAATTACAATCTTCTAGAACTCTTAATTTCCATCGAAGATTTATTACGACGCAGCCATTTAGTTTATCGAATAAGTTAACTTTGCAAATCTTCGGTCATTGCTGAATTAATTTGTCGGTATGTTGCACGTGTTTAGCTACATCGCCGTTGCAACTGATAAATTTAATTTTTTCTTTCAAACGTGTTATTTTGCACAATAAAATTTCGAGCAAACGCACTTTGCAAGCTCATTATATACGCCGATGTCAAATAAAACTTTGAGTAGCGATAAATATAGCTTTGAAATCAACTTGGCTGTTTTTCACATTTTTATGACTTGTAATTCTTAGATTCCTAAACTTCGAAACTCAAATGCGTTTCTCTGTGAACGAAATAACGATAACCTTATACTTAACCGATAAGTAAAAAATGGAAGGTTCTTTGAACTCAAGATTTCCAATATTTATTACCAAACAGAGAAAATTAATAGCAAAGCAAATTAACTATAGCCTTTTTATAAAATTTCTATCCAAACTTCCAAAAATTTAATCAACAACGAATGAAATGTTACAACTGAAATACGGTACTCTCGGTGGATTTCAATTGTGATCGAAGAAGTGAAATCATGACAAAGCCAATAAACACCAGACGGAAACGGCATCTTCTACTTGTGATTAGAAAAATAAAAGGAAAGAAGAGTCTCGAGTTGTAACGTGCACATGTTGTATGTATGTACAAGCAGCGTGGGTCCTCGCACGGGATGACTATCAAAGCGCTCGTTACGAGCATCCGGAGCTGGGCAGTGCTCGTATAATGGGCCCTCACAGCCTCGTGCACGTATACGTACATGTATATATAGCGTGTGATTCGCGCCGCGACAATGTCTCTTCTTCGGACTAGATTCGCTAAACTGAAAGTGCTATATGGGCTTCAAGACGATTTGAATTGATAATGATAGATTTTTTTATTCTTAGAAATAATATGTTTCTCTATTATTATTTTGGCATTCCTATATCCAAAGCTTCAATAAATTTAACTATTTTTAGATCGCGACGGCTTCGGGAGATTTTAATGTACTACCGCGTAGTTTTGGTTTTTTTTTAGGATTTGTAGGATTCTGCAAGATATTCTACTATTTCTCTCTAAGAACTCATTTATATATACAATATGCAAAATGCTATCGTAGCTCGTAGCTTTTGTGATCGTTTCTTCCCTAGAGTAAAATCAAAAAGTAAATTACAAGAATTATAAAGATTCAAAATAATAGAAAAAGGCGCGTGGAAGAAAAACACTGGTATCTTATTTTTTCCGGAAAATTGGCCTTTACACACACAAGTAGACTCGAAAGCATCATACGTCTTTCTTCGGTCAACATGCGGTAGATTAAAACTGTTTAACTTGGACACATCTTATCACTTACTTTTATTTTTTTAGTTGAATACTTTAGCCGCAAAGAAGCATTATTTTAATGAATAAAAATTTACCGGATTATGTTTTTCCTCACAACACTATAAGTTGGTAAGTATTTCGAATGAAGTTGTAATTATAAATTAGATCTTATTTTTCAGTAGTAATACTCTTGACAGTGTGTTTTCAATCGCGATAAGTAATCTTGTAAAATATTCACTTTGAGACATATAATAAAGTGTATTGAACACTTGAAAATTATAGAACATCTTGAGTAAATGCGTTCTCAATGAAAAAACGCATTGTCACGGACTTTCACATCGGTCAAGATTACAACCGAACACTTCCTAACCGCGAGAATAATATCACTCACGCTTAATACCAATCAAAGGTACAAGAAACCAAGTAATCAGTACAACTCGAATAAAAAAGAAATGAAAATAATAAAAATTAATCACCAAACCTGCGAGCACCAAAGACACAAAAAATCCACTACAAGCAGAAAAAAAAAACGTATTATAGAAACACTGATAGACGAAAGAACGCACTCCTTAGAGATATTATAACTTGGACGATCGATCTGTGTATGCCGAGCGCTCGATCCGTTCGCCGAATAATGAACGAGTCGCAGCGTAATCACCTATGTATATGCATCCCTCTACACGCGCGATATCCTACTGACCGTACACACCTTATCACTGCCGCGTCTCTCGTCTCGCCGCTCTTCTTTTCTATACTTCGATCTCTCTCAATACAACTTTGGCAAATTTGTTCTAGTGGCAATGTTGGGGGAAGAAAGGATCTGAGCTTCGAGTAGTTTGAGCAGATAGCGACCGAGTAGATTTGGTCTAATTTTTTTTTAGTCTTGTGTTATTACTTATATTCGACAGATACTTTGACATTTTTCAGGATCTATAATTTGATATGTTTTTTTAATCGATCCGTCTAGAGATATCGTTAAAGACTCGATATTTTTACATGTAATTCAGTTGTGGGTTTGCTTTTTTTTTGTAAACGAATTTGTTCAATTGTGAAAAATTGAACTATATATCAATCAGGATTTTTCCATTCGAGTAGTTTTTTACACGCTGCGGTGTACTACCTACTCTCTATTTTCGTTTTTCATGCGCTCGTATGGTCGTGAAAGTTGATTGAAAAAGTTATTTCAAAAACCAATATTGAAACGGAATCCAAAAAAAAAGTAAAGAAAAAAAATTTAACGATAAAAAAAGCTTTACTTTTGTTAACGGCCAGAAACTAATCGTATAATTGATCTACAAGCAACCGTTTCGGTTTTTCGATTGGAAAATAGCTCTTGAAATGATTCACGACTTTTTTTTCTTCCTTAGTATCGCTGCTTTTATTGTTTTTTTTTTCAGGAAGCATCTTGTTAATAAACTTAATATAGTTAATCTTGTGAATTTTAGATCATTGCCAATTAAAAGTTCTATTTGCAATATCAAGAATGCGAATTGTTTAAAAAAGCACGCAATCAATATTTTACAATTTCTTGAAGATAGCAATTAACACATGCATGAAAGCAATACTCGTAAAATATCTTCAGTAGTATTCAATGTCCATCAAGCGACAATGTCCTTATGACAAATAGAAAGAGCGACTTTATTACTTACCATTCGAATAAAATCATGGTCATGGTAAATAAGGTCAATGTCAATGAGACATCTCATTAGTGAAATCCGCATGCATCGTGATTTAGCTATATGTATGTACGTGTATGTTGTCTTAACAAAAGAACACACGATTCCGAAGGCAGAGCGATCACACATTACGTATGCGTTCCGTACGCTAGCACTGGAGCGTTGTATGCTATAATACCTTCATACCCGATAAAACTATTATGGTAGGCTAATTAATCATGCTGTACAGATTTTTCAAACAAAATTTTTTCAGATATTCCAATGTTTCCTTCTTTTGAAATTTTTAATATGATCTACTATGCAAGTACTTAAAATGATAGCAGAAGCTTATAAATGATTGCATTTTTTAATATTATTTTCTGAATAATATGTACATCATCTTCGGTAATGATAAATAAACAATTAAAATATTCAATATAATTACCTTTAGTATCATCATATTTTCCATTGTTATATTGATATAGTTATCAATGAGAATTACCAAGAAAACTGTTATTTTTTGCCCTTCCGGGTATATTGGAACAAAAGAGATGGACTTAATTCACACGTTATCGGTTAAGGCGATATGGATGATCCGAAGCTTGATAAAATGAAAGGTTCGTGTGCAACATAGTTTTTTTTTTCAGAAGCAAACAATCAGAGTAACGCCAGTAAAAATGAGAAATGATGCTCTAGATACTAAAATATCCATTCGATGATCATATCCACACAAATATGTGTGTAGGTGTGTGACAGTTTAGAGAGCGTACGTGATATACTCAATAAAGGCTGTTTGTTAAAGTAATAATTTTTTTTATTTTCGACTCACAATGAAATTCAATAGAGACCTAATTAATTGATGAATATTTAGTCAATATCTAAATATTTTGCCTTCTAATTTTGCATAGTAAGTAGGAAATGAAAATGAAAAAATCATTGTTACAGTATTATCTCATACTCAATGAGGAAGTATTATTCTTAGTAATTAAAGTTTTCCTTTAGATGTATCAATGAATAAAATTCATTTTCAGGAGCTGTAGGCAAAACAGAAAAATTATAAGAAACTATTTGTAGGTGTGATGAAAACTGGCCTGACGAGTACTTCTTTTCCGCAATCATTTAAGAATCACGAAAATTGAATAATTGTTTATGAACTTGCTGTGGAATAATAACATAAAATTTTTACGCCCGTAAAATTTTAAATTATAATTGACCATAGAATATTGTATTTTGCGTTCTTGCATTTATTTCCGTCAACTCATTAACTAATGAAAAATCACTTATCGGCAAATTAAAAAAAAGCTTCTTCGTCAAATTCAAACTTGCCGCCAAAAATTGAAAATCAGTATTTCAAGTTGGCTGCACTGCTGTTCGAGTCAAAATATCATCGGCCGATTTCAGGCTGAGGATTACATGGAATTGTTTCTGTATTTTCTGTTTTTAGCATGGAAAATAGCAGATCGAGTAATCGAGTTACGATTCGGAAAAGTGAGAGGAAAATACAATAGTGTAATTGATAGCAAAGGACAGAGGCAACGGCATTCAACGGCATTGCCCTGAAATAGAAGAGAGTCACGAATGTTAGACAAAGATAGAACGTTGAGCAATTCAGTGTAACGATAGGTTGTGTGTGGCGCTGAAGTTGAATATTTCTCTCCACTACCGCGCCTCACAAGTTCACAACTCGCTTCCAGAAAATAATCATAACCTGTGCTTCGTGACTTAAATCTTCAGCGATTTTTGCGTAATTTTCCACTCGAATACAAACTGGCAGAGTTTTGCATTTGTTGAACATTTTCGAAAACTAGGCGGCTTTTGAAAGGTCTGTCGAAGAATGCCACGCGTACAGTGGAGCAGACGCTAAAATATGTGAATCGAGGACGATCCTTTCTGTCTGCTACACGTCTAAGAATTTTCTAGGTGTACACAGATGGAATAGTTTAGCACTTCTATAAGTAACAATATTGATGTCTTCGGAGGAGAACGTCGCAGAGGTAAAAACCTCGTGTTTTGTATTTCTATACGTAGGAAGTAAACAGAAAACATAAACAGATATTTGGAAGGTGCAATTGTTTCAAACATGGATTTTGGTAAACTACTAAGCGTTGCTCAGAAAAATGAGCAGAGAGCAGCTACAAAACCATGCTATCAAACCAAGTTTGCTCCTCCTAAAAAGGAGTCCAAGCAATCTAAAGTGCTCTCGAATAACATAAAAAAGTTTTTGGCTAGGAAAGAGGAAGAAGAGCGTAGGAAAGCTTTAGAGGAACAAAGAAAAAAAGAGGTTAATTTGTTATTTTACTCTTATATTTTTTCTATTTTATTTCAAATTTGTAACATGCTGATTAATTTTAAATTTGTTCTCCATAGCAACTTTTATCCCTACGAGACCATAAAGCACAGAGTCGTATCAATAAGCATTTAAAAGTTTGTAAAGCAGCTAACAAATCTGCTATTGCTGATGCTATTGATCATGAAAACACAGCTGTCACTCTTGCAGGTTTGTTGATTATCCTTTGAAACATTGATTTCATGAGTAAAAAGTTTGGTGCATTCCTCCTAATCTTTTCAAGTTATATATTTTAAGTTATTTGTAAAAATCAAACAGATTTTTTAAATGTTCCAAAACCATATGCAAAAGATAACTCAATTCCTATAATTGTGTGCATACGATATTGCATAAAAAAATTGTATTTTTACATTACCACTGTTCATTTATATACTATTTTACATTTTCTTGTATTTTATAGGTCCAGCGCAGTGCGATGAAGATGATTATGGATATGTTTCACAGGAAGCATCCGCATACTACAATAAATTAATGAGTAAGTACAATAGTCTACCTCCTGAAAAACCTCTTTTTAGTAAAGATGGAAAAAAGACTGTCAAAGATATAGCTTCTACAAAGGTAAGAGTCATTAGATTCCTTTAATATTTTACATATCCTAATCTAGTTACTAACCAATTATTTCTTCATATATGCAGGACCGAGTTAAACAAGCATTGAAACAACAAGAATTAGAAGAATCTCTTCCCCATCGAAGAAAAAGAAAACACAAAGATTCAGAACATGATAGAAATGGTAGAGATAGAGATTCAGAGGATGCAAGTGACTATAAAGACAAAAGTAGGGATGGAGACAGAGAAAAAGATTATGATAGAGATAGAGATAGAGATGCAGAGCGGGAGGAAAAACCAAAAATAAAAAAAAAACCGATGCCCCCGCCAATGGATTTTACAGCACTACTTAAGCTTGCAGAGAAAAAACAGTATGAACCAATCAAAATTGAACCAAAACCTAAACCAAAAGAAGAACCTGAAAGATTGATGACAAAGAGACAAATGAAAGAGTATGCAAAAGAGAAAGAATGGCGAGAAAAAAAAGATCAACGAAGTCGGGAGCAACAGAATCCAAAACCATCAGAAAACTCATCTGCTGATAGTAGCAAATCACAAAAAACTACTATCACGAAAGCGGCGACGTCAAATGGCCACAAAATTGCAAGTGATATTGAAAAGACTGCAACCAAAACACTGCCAAGTATTTCTAAAAAACCAGTAGATAAAGTTGCAGAAAGGAGTAATAGTATGAATAGACCTGCAGCATATGGTAATAATCCAAGTAGACCTGTAAATAAAAGTAACGGAGAACATAGATTAACAGAAAGGAGTCAACATTCATCTAAGACAGTAGATAGAATTAATAATGCAAATAGACCTTTAGAAAAAAGTAATGGTATGAATAAAAATTCTTCGTTAAAAGTATCAGCAGCTGAAAAAGATGCTATAGCTGAGGAACGTAGAAAACTAGAAGAAGAGAAAAGAAAATTGGAGGAAATGCGTCGAAGCATTGAAGAAGAAAAGAAAAAATTGATGATGAGCAAGAATAAAAAAATTGATGATAGCCGACCTAGCAATTTGTCGACACAAAAACCATCTGGAAGCAAAGCTAGAGATTCAATCAATCAAAATTCGAATTCCAAAAATGTGTCGTCCAAACCAATTCCACCAAATAATGTCAAGTCGAGGCCTTTTCCTCCACCAGATGTCAAATCGAGGCCTTTCCCTCCATCAGACGTCAAACCACGACAATTTCCTCCTCCGGATGTTAAACCGCGGCAGTTTCCGCCTCCTGATGTAAGGTCATCAAAACCAAAACCCGGTTCTTCAAAATTGAAAGTTAACAAGCGTAAGTTTTTCATTTGTAATCAAATATATTTTTGATTAATGCATTTAATATTTACACAATATTTAAATCCATAGGACGTATCTACGACGAAGACGACGAAGATTACGATTCCGAATTAGATGATTTTATTGATGATGGTCCAGAAGAAGAAGGCGCAGACTACAGTAAATATATTAGTGAAATATTTGGTTATGATAAGAGTAAATATAGGAATTTAGACGATGGCGACGATGCTGCCATGGAAAGTAACTTTGCTCAACAATTGAAGGAGGAATTTGTTTCGACTAAAATAGGTAATAATCTTTTTTACAAAAATAACTTGCATGGGTAATAATTCTATTTCATAATATTCACTATTTTTTTTTTAGGATATATGGAGGACCTCGAAGATATTCGCCAAGAAGCCTTAGAAAAGAAAAGGAAGAAAGAATTTATGAAGAAAAAAATGAAAAGGTGAATCTAATCGTCGCGTATTCGTTCTTAATTCACTCGATATTAAAAACCATCTAACAAGTATGTAAGAATATACATATTTTTTTTAAATGACATACTTGTTATTTTTGAGAAATGGCTTATTTGTTAATAAATTTAAAAATGCCTAGGTGTGATATGAAATGTAACTTGTATCATATTGTGTACAAATGCAGTCATCAGTGCTTTTGAAATCGAAAGATGCCAATGACATGTTAACATATTTTTAAAAATATAAACTTGAGATTTTTAAATGCTTGACTTTACAATAGGATCATATGAATTTTATTTGATGACGACTAAACAGTTATGAGTTTTATGTTATGTTTGAATGTCAAAATCGATATGAAACCATTTATCTTCATTTCTGTTAATTTATTGATACGTCTGCATAAAAGAGTAATGTCATTCAAGTCTGTTGTTAAAAGTTCTATTAATTATGATAATGATTAGTGATAATAATTAATTGAACAACGTTACTACAATGAAGGAGAAAATTAAAGAAACTTCCATAACAAATTATCTACATGAAAACTTCTATTATATTCAATTTAAAACATACTTGAAATGTTCATTAAGAAAGTAATTACATTTTGCTGGAATAAAAAAAAATCACCTCTACAAGAAAAATCACACTAAGAATACATAATTTCAATCCCTTCAATAATGTTTGATCTAATTTGTAAGATAAGTTTTGAATTTTCGAATGTTTTGTGTATGGGCTATGGTTAATTTGGTTTATAACTTTTTTGCGTGATAAAAATTTTATAAAAAATATTTACCACAATAAATTTTATACTCAAAAAAGCAACAACAGATTGTGGATTTCTTTACACATTATATTAATTTAATACTTGTTATCAACAACAAGAGGAAAATCGATGTACCCGTATTAGATACTAATAAATCGGCTTACTTAGCAACTTCAATGGTTTTTTCATGAAAAACCGTGTTAACATTATTTAATTATTTCAAATTTTCAAGTAGATGTATAATTCAAGGCTAAATATTCAAATCGAATAATGTAAAAAATCATTCCGCAACAGTCTCTCGAAAAAAATGTCTGCCACCTGAGGCCACAACAAACGGAGAGATAGGAATTGAATTTGCAAGCACTCGCAGAAATTCGACAAAAACGAAGTCACGGTGCTTTAATTGAGGTAATGTTGAAATAGATGAGCCGATGGGGCTCTTATCGGTACGAGACGTTGGTCGCCTCCTTCCTCGATGATAATGTAATAGTCGCGACCATTGATCGAGTAGGTTCTGCGGGTCCATTCCTGGCTGAATTGATAAACCGGTGGTGGGGTTCGTGTCCAATCACTCCCTTCTGTTTTCCTCGAGTTCCACGGATCGTCCGGTGGACTGGTGCCTCGAATCTGGATCTTGCAGCAACTTCGGAACATTTCCGAACGCACACATCTACGGACCAATCTACAAAAAGACAAGAAAAGTACGTTATATTCCAAACTCACTTGTCTATCGATTAAGTTTGGATGATTTTTTTTTCAACATACCTCGAGAACAGTTCTAATATGAAGATAATGAAACCAACCCCCATGCCGGAAAATACAACTTTGTATGTCATCCAAAGATCCGAAACTTTTAATCGTCGCTCTTTAGATCTCAAATTTAGCGGACAATATTGAGCTTCTGTCAAGTTTTTCGATTTGATCTTCTGTACTATACCGCACTCGACTGATTGTATAAACCTAAAAGTAAAAATTAGCGCGACATGTATTATTTTTAAATCAGCGTATTTTCAATTAAACATGCAATATTTTCTTTTTTTTTTAAGTTAAAAGTGTATCAATTTGAAAATAAAAGAGTGCTTACTCTCGATCCAATGCTGCTTTGATAGTCGAATTTACTTGAAACCCAAAAGCTCGTGCTATTGGCAGCGCATTCTTTTCACTTATAACATAAGTGCACCTTTTTTCCTCATGAAGTCCTAGTCTAGTTTTATTTCGATAGTCGTCGAAAATTGCCATTCTCGCAATTACACGATCAGTCACGAATACTTTGCCATCTGAAAAAAAAATGCAATTTTCAATGTCTAACGTTCAAATTTGATATTGAATAGAAATTACATATTTTTACTAACAACTAGCTTCTTTCAATATGGCTGCAAGTGTCATGTCATAGTCATTGTAAATCCAGCCGTAATACATTCTCGTTTCCACTAGTCTTCTTGTTTGAAGGTAATTCTGAAATAATAATTGTTGAAAAAAAAATGTCGATTAAATTTTGACAGTGTGAGTCCGTATTTGCAATTGATAAATTTTACTTACAAAATGCATCATTCTTTCTATGGAACGGCCATCGATAATAAACCATTCGTAACGATAATCTGCTAAATCGTCCAAACTGTTTAGCGCTAGTGTAAATTTAGATAAGGTCAGGAAAGCTGTCAAGTTTGCCGTATAAAATGACGTTAAAACAGTGATGAATATCCACCAACTCGCAAATACTAATCGTGTAGAATCTGTAAGAAAAACATGGATGATCAATCAATTCGCAAAAATTAGAGTTACACGAATTTTTTAAACAATGCAAGCCAAGAAAGGACAATTTACCTCCAATCGGAGCAACTGTTGTTCCTTGTTTTAGCAATGCTCCGTAAACAAACCACATACAAGTCAGGAAAGTAAATTTATGGGCTCGTGGATCTGTTTCAAGTCTTTTCCTGTTGGGTAACAAATCAATTTAGTAAAGTATAGTAACATGTATGTCGTGTTTATAATGCTAAAGTATTATAAAATATTGAAGGTATACGAAGTTCACCTATAGTCGTCAAATTAATAAAAAAAATCGCGAATTAACAATAATTAAAAATGTTTCAAAATAATATATACCGCAAATGAATGAATGAATAAATAGTTGGTCCGACGATTAATAAGGCCCCTAGTATGTAAAACCACACTTTAGCGCTGAATGGTGCTAATAATCCTGACCCAGTGGATGAAACAGGAGGTCTTCTCATCAAGAACGTTGTGTCCATTTCGTCCAATGGTGCAGAATATTCACAAATATTCTTGAATTGACTTAAAAGTGGAATAAAAGCAACTGCCATGTCCACTTGCTGTAAAAAATATCATAAAAAAATAATTTCAACGATGAATATTTTAAAATTAATGATCATATAATTCAAAACTATAATTAAAAAAAAAAATTATTTCTGTGGGAATCAGTAATATTATCCATGAAATTTTTTATGCGAAGAAATAACTTATTTCGTACAATTTTGAAAAAACTTTTAATCGCTACCCTGATAATTATACGTTCGATTATGCGTGTTTCTTCCGAAATTTCATTTTTACTTCAAATAATTTTGGGTACTATCTGTTTAGTTATATTCTAAATTATTGTAAACGTTTATTGTCGTTCAAACGATTCAAAGTTTAGAATCAAAAGAAAGGATTGAAATTCGGCAAAGAAAATTTTGATATTTACAATAAAAAAGAAAGTAACAAGTAACATTTATTTTTTCGTGGTATGAAATATAGATTTGTGAACACAAATTGAAATATACTACATCTGATGAAAAAGTGAGTCCTTATTTATTTTATATGAACGTAAACGATAATGTAAGAAGCACCGTGTTTTTTAGTTTTGAAACACGAGGAGAATAAGTTTATTTTATGCTAACATTAGATCTCAGGACGTTCATTTATTAAGAAAAATTCTGGGATTGGAGATTATTATTATTATTATTATTATTGTTATTGTTATTATTACTGTAACTTCAAGGACTAAGTTCATTTTGGACTCTGAAAAGGTTCACAGGTACCTGTACGCATTAACCTTAGTTGATAAATGAAAATATATAATAGTTTATAAAAAAGTGAAACATACCTTAGTATATAACTGATGTACCATGCCTTCAGATTCATTTCCAATTTTATCTACTGCTGGTGGTATAATCGTGTAGGTAAATCCGAATTTTTTGACCATCAATTCAAACAATTCAAAGGCAAACCCTTCTCCGACGTAGGTGCCATTATCTGATTTTTTATATCTTGAGTAAGGCCAATCCTTGAAAGTCAATGAAAATGAGTAACATCTTTTTATTCATCTTATTTATAAACTTGGCTTAATTACATATTATACAAATTTTAACTCACAGAGTAGGTGGTGATCGTAATATGCGACGGAAAAGTAAAATTTTCAGGCTCCATATTTTCTTTTTTTAATCAATTTCAAATCCATTTTTTTCTGTCGAACCATCTTCGTTATCTTCATCCATTATTGATATAGCTTATCCAATCACATTTTCATTCTGCCAAATACGTTAAATTTAGAAACGAGAAAATTGCATAGAAAGTTTATTTGTAAATGATGTATTTGCATTTATACTAGAATGAAAATTAAGTATTTTCGACCTATTGGATGATACTTGGTGAATTTGATATAAATTAGCGTAAACCTTTAATTCAATCTATACCAGCAATAGTACGAATAAATAGTAAATAAAGGCGAAAATTTTGAATTCATAAATCGTAACATTTGACAACAAACCACTTCATTTCTATTAAAAATAAAAACTTATTGTCAATTAGGCTAGATTTCCTGCAAAGACCAAAGTAACGGAGTTTCCCTCGTTTATTGATTATAAAATAGTAATCAACTGCATTCTTGAATTGCTCATAGGATTTTACTCTAGACCACTAACTACGAATTACAGAAAAGATATACAAATTCAATATACAACCCATAGTTATTATACAATTTTTGTTGTAAGATCGAGTGTAAAAACGCAGAAGATATATGTTTGCGGTTTTATAAAAGCCATCGATAATTAAATACGGTGCGCCCTCTCATTCTTTATTCTCGAATACTTAATACATTCGCAATCCGAATAATAATTGTCTTTTATTTACGATTGTACCCGTATTGACAAGAAAATAAAGTTCAATATGTACTTTTTTTTTCGTATGTTTCGAAATGTAACTGAAATGCGCAATAGACACATTTTGAAATATTTTGCGTTTGAAATGAAAAAAATGTATTATCAGAGTATCAGCCAAATTTTTTCAGTTACTTATCTGATATGCAATAGCCAATTATAATTATGAATTCTAATGATACATATTTTCAAAGTATTTTCTGAATGCTTATTTAGCGCTTTTGAATTCCACCTTCCGTTTTGCCAATAAATATTATAATAACTTTTTGGAAACATTTTACGAAATGCACTTATATACATTTGATAAAAACGCTGGAAACTTCCGTGACCCTGCGAAACGATCACGCAGAGAACTATTTTGAAATGTACGTGCTTGTTTTTTTGTCGGATACCGATTAATTGAATAAATAATAATTTTCAAAACAAAGGAATTCAAAAGCAGCGTTCTGTAAAGATGCCTTGAAAGTTGCGATGTAGTTTGTCTTTTAATTATCAATTTACGATACGCGGCCGCAGAAGCAAGCATGGTTGAAAGATAAAAATGAAAATTCTATTTTGCAAATCTCATTGTTGTATAATTGTCGTAGATTATATTGTAACTCCATGGAGAAATAGTTTCACTTACGATGGTGAACTGTTAAAATAAACTAGTATTCAAAGCGCACGTCGCGCGCAGAAGCTTTCAAACGCAAGCACTGAAACTATTTCAATTCCGAAGCTTCGACAATCTTGAATTCCGATACGAAAAAATTCGAATAGTTGAAATTGTATATTAGCTAAATTGAGCTTGGGTGTTTTTATTATGTAGCGAGTAGTGAACATTAGCACATTCAGTACATTTTTATTTTTATTTTCGAAATATTTCATCTGCAAACGCAAAAGTAAATCAGTGTCACGTTCCACAATAATAAAACTAATATCAAAAAGAAATTACACCACACACACACGCACGATAAATTCGAACCGCTAAATTGAATACAACTATATAAGTAGTGTGAGGAAACACGCTCAAATCAACACTGACAGCTCTGTCCGCGCATCGCTCATTTCCTCGCACCCCGCACGTGTAGCTGTTTCGAGTTTACGTGTGTAAGCATACATTTTCAATAAGAGGGGCGAGAAAAAAAAAGAGAAACACACAGAAAGCGGTGACGTTTTAGATGTCACGCATTGGCAAACATAGAAGAAAGAGAGTGACAGGAAAAAAAGGGGCGTAACTTACCCTCGCTCAACACTTTAGTGGTCACGCGAAAAAAAATGTATGGACACCCGCCACGAACACACGAGCAATTATGCAGCTCGATCGATCTTCACCGAACCCCGATGATTCCTACTTTTTTTTTCTTTTTTATTGTGTTTATCGATTTCTAGTGAAGGCTTTTCCGTTTGCTATATTTCTTTTTTTCTCTTTCCGCACGCATTTCAAACCATTCTTCTCAACGTCGATTGTCAATATGTTAAAGTAACAGAAAAACATTTTTTTTAAATTCCTGACAAAAAGTACAGAACGGAATCGTCTAGAAAGTTTACAGAGAATAATTATAATAATTATGTAAATCCAGTTTGATGTTTCATACAATAAAATATTCACATGAACGAAAGAAGTTGATGTAAGAGTTTGATGCTTAACTAAAATATTGAATTGCAAATTATCATGAATTTCTATGAAACAAATTCAATATTTTAACGTATCGCTCTGAAACTCTAGAAAATATTATTATCAAACGCGCTTTCAAAACGTCAAAATCTTGCGAACCTGATAATCATTCTCAGCGTCAATTTCAGTGTAAATTGGTTGCTTTATGTGCCTTTTTTGAGACAATTTTATTGCAGTTTATATGACAGCTTTATATCTACGTCAGCGTTTTTTTTAGAATTCACAACTCGCGTCGGCAAAGTGCCATTGCACACGTTTTCATTTTTATGACAAACATATGAGCTTTGTATTTTCCACATGCCTTCACAGTTATACTCTACACATATCCGCAGATAGAAGTATCATTAATCGCCGTTCTTGTAATGTTTGTATAAAAACTAGAATTATCCGCGACATTGAGTGATTAAATTCTGCATAATGCAATGAATTCATTACAATTTATGGGATTTCATTTTCTTACCCCTACCTATATATCATGGCAATATAGATAATATGAAAGTATCGGACATTGTCACACAATAACATCAAAATTAAAAAAAAATGGGCTTAAAATATGTACCAATTACTCAACTATAGCTAATAATTACATTCTTATAATTATTTATCACGCTAGACTTTAAATTACGATGAACTCCCTTACTTTTAGACTTAAGTGAAAACTTGACAAGTTTTGATTAGTGAATAATGAGTTTCTTATTACATCGTAGGTCCATTAGACTGACTTGAAACATTGAACTAATCTATATTTCAAAACATAGATCGATTATTTCATTCCTTGCCAGTACGAAAATCCTCATTCGCACCAGCCTTTTATGATAATTGTTAGATCAGATTTACGAAGTCCAAATTAAATATTTCAAAATTTTGTTCCGCTGTTTTTATAATGCTTTAATATTGATATTATTTTATTTTTAACTTACATCAGATTTTAAAAAATATTGGGAAATTTATTATTTTCTGCGTAATTAAGGCAGTTTTGTTGTACGTACCCTTCGTGTATTTAGCTCAACTTCATATATCTTTCCGTGATGCCAGGTGCGCACCTACATTGCCTGTTATTGCACATAACTTGCATGTGTTGCACTAATAAAAGTTTTTATCTTCATTAAAACACAATTAGAATTGCCTTACTACTCTTTCATAACATTAATATTACATCATTTCTTTTCATGTTTGTAATATTGAGTTTGAATAATTTATTACATTGAAATAAATATTTTCATGTACAATATTTCCATTTTGGGATGTATTATGACGTTTTTCTCGGCAAAGAATAAATAGCATCTGAATTTAACTTAATCAAGTTGCGAAGTAGCCAACGTAAGAGAATAGTGTTATTTAAAGAGGTTTCAAGGAGCCGTAATATATAAGGAAGGAAGCAATGGTGTAGCAAGGTCGTATATTGATTGCGTTAAGAGATAAACAAGAAGGAAAGGATCCAGTCGTGTGACAACCCCGATTAATTATCACTGCAAGGGCGTTACTTGTTGTTTCACGCACGTAAATTAAAACATTCGATGAAACTTGTTTTGTTCGACATTTTTTTAAATAAAACTAAAAGCTTTTTTTTTTCTTTAAGCAGCTTTTCTTGTCGTTCTCCTTAGGTACCGGATAAAAGTATTTCCATGTTTTTAAAATAACATATTACAACTTCATGGTATAAAACGAACGTAAAAAATACAGTACATTCACTAAGTAACGTATAAAGTATCCCTTAGAAAAATACCCTTAAATTCATCTCAAAAAGCTCCGATACGTGACCGTTACCTTATCTAATTCTTCGCCTACGTTGTCCCATTATTTTCTCTCTCTCTCTCTCTCTCTCTCTCACTCTCTCTCACACGCTTCACGTCAGCAGTAAAGAGTTCATAAAAAAGGGTACAAAACCGAGCGTACGTTATCGTCACATAATTCCCCGTGCTTTTTCAACTGTGCACGTGTTTCTCGGCTTCTAGGGGAGGGCGACCTTTTGTGATGTTTGCCCGAGCTACAAGCTTGCGCGAGTATACTACAGTTGTGTATATATACATACAACGTAACACCTCCTGGCAAAGTGGCTCTCCGGGAAAAAGAAACACATAAAAACACAGTCGTGTATAGATATATAAAAGCTTGCACGTCATTCGAGAGCCGCTCTACAGCTCGATGCGCAACTGGCAGCTAGAGTGAAGTTTACAGTTCTCTTGTAAACTTGGAAAAAGGGAATTTCTCTCTCTCTCTCTCTCTCTCTCGATCTCGCGCTTTTTTCCTCGCTTTTAAACCCTAGAAGAGAAACAACCGACCCTCTCATACGCATTAGCGCGCAACAACCCTCTGGCTACGCCTTTCCTGAGTATGAGGGTGAGTTCGGTATATGACTTAAGGGAAAACTAAATAATGTCGTAAAAGCTCTGTCATGAGCGAAAATAATTTTTTTAAATCAAGTTTTCGGTAACGACATTCAAAATTAAAAAAAAATTATCTTCATGAAGTTCTTACAAAGAGCATTATTATAGTTTATATATTATATTAGTATATATATTTACTCATTACAGCGTCAGGTATATATAACGTTTAATGCCGCACGGTCTATATAATTATATGCGTCTCGCGCGTGTACGGAAGTACCTAGACAGCATGCGCGCGACCGCTTTGGCTGTTATAACAGCAGCACGAGCGACGAAAGAGAATCTGCGAGGAATAAAAGCGACATGCTTCTCTCTCTCACTTGCTAGTATACACACACACCCACAAGCTCGAAAACTCATCAAAATTAATTTGCCCCGACGACGACGTCGAGGCGCGCGCTCGCGCGTGGATACTTCGCTAACTTTTCCCCGTCGCACATTGAAAACTTGCGTAATACTCGCGTGCGGATGTTGCAGCGCCGCGGCGGCGACGGTGACGACCTGCTTGTTGTTGTGTATATTTCGCCGTATAAACCTATTTCGGATGCCATACTCTTTTTTTTTTTTGTACTTCCTCTTCCTCGTCTCTTTTTTTTTCCACTCTACTGGCTAATGATTCGCGCTATACGTCGCGTCGTCTTAATTATTCTTATTATGAGTTTCCGGCAGCTTTGGTTTAACGACGACGAAGACTACGACGACCGAAAAGCCACAGCAAACGGACCGACGAGCCCGAGAGAGAAATTAATTTCCTCGTGTTTAATTATAACACGCTTCAACTGCGAAAAACTTTTCCCTCGGAGAGAGGGAGAGAGAGAGAGGGAGAAGCAGCCGACTGTAATTGACAAGAAGACGAGTACGAGCTTGATGAATTTCACAGTTTGACTTGTCTTTATATATACGGGGAGAAATAAACGAGTGATAATAATGCTATCAAAAATATCCGGCTTCTCGAGTATCGTATAATCCGAGAGAAAATATCGTTGGCGTCAAGAATAGTTTGACAAATGGGATTAATGAAAATTGATTTTTGACAATCGTATTAAAAATAAGCTATCTTAAAATTGATTGAGGCAGATGACGCTTCTACTTATAGTCGTAAATTTTCATGCCTATTGTTTTAGCGCACTTTTAGGGATTATTAACTAATTCACGAAACGATTCGAGTTAAATTGACAGCTATGCCAGATCCTCAATTGATGCTTCCGTTCCGGAAATAGATAATAAACTCCACGGCACTTTGTATGCATTGATCGTTGGATATCATAAATTGGGATTTAAGATCATTAGCATATTAAACCAGCTCTCATTGGCATTTCTCTCATTCGCTCGCTTGCAAATGAACATCCTGCTTAATCACTCAATTTTGTCAATCAAGCATCGACAGCGAGAGAAGTTGAAAATAGTTGATAATTCAATAAATTGACAAAAGTAAGTTCTTTTTTTAAAACTATATTTTTATATGCAGGCAAACGACGTACATATATGGCCAATTCCACAAAAAAACTGCCATAACTTCATTCGGGTTTTGGCAAATTAAAAACTCGGGGTTACGCTCGAAATTATTATATTTTCTCAATCTACAACACTAATAGAACCTAAAAACACTAGTGCCCCACGCCGCGTAATCTTGTGACACCCTTTTTTTTGGACTTAGAAGTCTTGAAACGGTCAAAAAATAATACACTAAATTCCATAGTTTTATGGAATTTCACAAAAAATGGAAAAAGATAGCGTTAATATGACTTCAGAATCAAATTCTACGCCTCAAAATACATCGAAAACCATATTTTGTTTTTTTTTCTACTCGAAATTCCAACGCTTATAGAGCTTTTTAAACTACCTACAACAATGCATAAAAAGCATCAATTTTGTGTGTTTTCAGAGCTCTACAAGGGTCGAAATTTCGAGTAGAAAAAAAAATAAAATGTGGTTTCCGGCGTATTTTGAGCCGGGAAATTCGATTCTGAAGTCCGATTAATGCTATCATTTTGACTTCCTTATTAAAATCGAAAAAAAACCAGAAGAAACCAGAAAAGCTCAGATTTTCGTTTTTATCGATGCCAGAGTTCTCACGTGATTTTAACACTGTCACAAGCATAAAAGGGGGTGTCACATGAAAGGAGAGGGTGAACAAGAGCATTACGAAACTTTTGATGCCCCGTAGAATCGCGTACCCTCAGTTTGAATATTTAAAAAAACGCTGCCGAATTAAGGCACTTTTTTTTGTGGAATTGGCCGTATGTCTCTTTACGCAATGATTTCATTTCGTGTAATTATCTTCCGAGAAGCGCTATAAACGCGGCGGAATGAATTTCATCGCTGATTGTAAAATTAGCGCGCGTATCATAAAGCGCTCTCACCCGAGAAGAACAGTCGCGAGATGATTCATGGCTTTTTCAGGCAAAACGAACAGTAAAAGACTAAAAGCTCGCTCTTTCTCGATCTGTCCTATACCATTGTACGACAGTGTGAGTGTATGCACTCGATTCGTCATCTCGTATATAAGATCCTCCTGGCCAAGGCCAATGTCAAAGTATGCGCTCGCTCGCGGCAGCGAGCTTGCAAGTAGATTCAAACTGCGCCGCAGCTACGTACTCCAAATAATGCAATTACGCGTGTGTCAATTTATTAATTATCGCGCGCGCGTTCGCCAGGCGACTATATGTGTCACCGCGAACAACAAAGTTAGAAGAGAAACGACGACGACGACGACGACGAGAGGCGAAACTATATGTGGGCAAATTGAATGGTTTCAGGTCAAGGACTATATATAGTATCGTGCAGTATGTGCGAGTGTGCTGCTGCACACGTGTTTTGTCGCCCGTTGCCCCGCCGCCACCGCCACCGCCACATACACCGCAGAGCTTGCAAGCGTGGTTTCCATGTCCGGTTTGTCGACCCATCGCTATAACGCTGCCCACGACAAAATGCGCCAAACAATGCTCGCGCTAATGAGGTGTTGCTGCCAAGTGCTGACACATTGCCCCATCACGTCACGGTTCGGCCTAGTACGGAGTGATATAGACATAAAAGAAAAATCGCTACCGTATAGAGGCGTTGTATTTGCTTAGTATACTAGCCGTTATTAATTTGATTATGATCTGCGCGTTTTCTGTATATGAACTTGCGCAAAGGGCTCACGAGTAAACAGAATTAACTTTTTCGAGCGCTGGCTCGTCGAAATATACGTGACGTTTGTGTATATGGAAAAAACTGTGCTAAATAATACATATTTGCGTTTCGTTGTTATTGCCGTGCGTCGTATTATAGGTAATTTTCATTTTTCCGATTACAGTCCCGGCTAAAAGCTGCATCGATTTACTCTTCGTTAAATTATTCAAGCTGCCTTCAGAAGACAGATATTCATCGTATAGAAGAATCACATCTCGAAGCTTATTTCTGCGGCTACACGGAATAACCGCTTAAGTCAATTTTTGAGAAAATTGAGTTAACGCAGTATTTCTAATATTTGAGTACCCCTAATTTTTACAGATATCATATTTAGAAAATTTCAAACTTACAAGGAGAGTGTCACATCTTCGGGTCACCGATTCGCGTGCAACTTTGGGATCTCTTTTCATATGTAAAAATATATAACTCTGTTATAATGGAAATAGCTTGTAATCTAAGCATTCTAGGGTTTTTATAGCATTACCAAACGAAAGCTAAGATCAATTCCTTTTGATAAAAATTACTCAAAAAGATGAAATCGTGCCAAAGTTACACCTTTTTAAAAATTGTATATGAAATCTTCAATAAAATTCTTTGTTTCAGAAAAGTGGCTACGTAGCTTATGAGATTTTAATGACATATAACTTTGAAACGGTTTAATCTTTTTGAACAAATTTTTTTTTCGAAAGGCTTTTATCTCAGCTTTTATTTGGTAATATTACGATAGCTATATAATGCCTAGATTTCAATCTATTTCCATTACAAGAGAGTCACATATTTTCACAGATTTGACAAAAATAGCCTATAGCTATACAAATATCGAGCGTTAGGATGAATGGACGTGGCTTCCTACATATTTCTACGTATGAAAAAAGATCTCAAAGTTACAGGCGAATCGGTGACCCGGAGATATGACACTCTCCTTGTTAGTCTAATTGTAAGTCCTCCAAAATTCACAATACATAATGATATGTCAGTTGTACAGTTTATTCATTAAATTCATGTTCCTTATATCAAAATAAATTAAATTATGATCATATTATACGGTAGAAAATCTTATATCAATCCATTTGGACTTTTGCCGACTTAAGTCGTTATGCCGGGAATGATTTTTACGTTATATGAAAAAAAAATTTAAACTCATTATTTTAGTACCTCAAGTTCATTTATCTAGTAAATTTTACTTACAAGGGGAGACCACACCCTTCGGGTCATGGATTTTGTTCAAACTTAGTCAGTGGCCTTCTTTTGTATAGAAATGAAAGCACCTTGAAAGATTCTGTCCCATGGGCTTTCGTTCCGGAGTTATCGGGACTTATAGGTGATTTATTGAAATACAGAGCCCCTATTTAAATCGTAATAACTCTTGAAATATTGACTCTATCATAATTTTAGGGTTACCTATCGAAAGCTGAGATCAAATCCTTAAGTTTAAAAAAAATATTTGTCAATAAATTCCCATCCGTTCGTAAGTTGTCTCGATTTGAATTTTTCATTCATAATTCTTAATAAAATTTTCAGAACCTCAAAAGTGCTCGATTATTATGGAAATCTTTATCGCGACACAACTTACGAACGGACGGGAATTTATTGACAAATATTTTTTTTTAAACAGAAGGAT
Source organism: Galeopsomyia nigrocyanea (assembly GCA_035047105.1). Taxonomy (NCBI): domain Eukaryota; kingdom Metazoa; phylum Arthropoda; class Insecta; order Hymenoptera; family Eulophidae; genus Galeopsomyia; species Galeopsomyia nigrocyanea. The sequence continues at coordinate 1,574,284 of JAWWMK010000022.1, read as the reverse complement.
TTGATCTCAGTTTTCGATTGGTAACCCTAAAATTACGATAGAGTCAATATTTCAAGAGTTATTACGATTTAAATAAGGGCTCTGTATTTCAATACATCACATTCAAGTGCCAATAACTCCCGAACAAAGGTCCATGGGACAGAATCCTTCAAGGGCCTTTCATTTCTATACAAAAGAAGGCCACTCACCAAGTTTAAACAAAATCCATGACCGGGAGGGTGTGGTCTCCCCTTGTCAGCACACTACAAAAAAATGTTCTTAAATTGGCTGCAGTCTTAAATCAATTGTACTTAAATTAAGAACAATTTTTTCTTAAAATAAGCATGCAGCAAATTTAATAACTCGATTTCTAATTTTAAGAAAAATTGTTCTTATTTGACGTTTACAATTTCGTATTGTACAAGTCAAACTTTTCATTTTATTTTTTATTTCTTAATTTTAATATATCAGCGGGTGTAAAATCCTTCAGACAGAGATACTACTTAAAGCTGAATTGTTCATTTAAAGATAAAATTTAGAATTCTTTGAAAAAATAAGAACTGTTATTCTTAAAATAAGAAAAATGTCATTTAAGTATGCAGCAAATTTAAGAACATTTTTTTTTTGTAGTGCAGGGCCCAAAATATCAGCACAGGCAACTATTTGCAAATAGTGCGATACACCTTTCGAAAGGGTCTCAACAATAGATTATTTCTACTCAATATCGAATTTCAAAAGTAGTTTGCTGATCTTACAGATCTGTTTGAAATTTAAACTCGAATATCTGAAAATCACGAAAAATCGACTTAAGCGGTTATGCCGTGCAGCCAGAGAATTTAATGCGAAGGTTAATCATCGCATAGAAGATAATTATTGGATCGCGTCGACTTAAAATAATATTGTCTCGTCCGCGCAATCAATCATCAAAAGATCGGAAAGTCAGTGACACCATAAACAAGTTGCGGTGAAACGAGGTTGCCGCGCACAGTACAAATATGTATGTGTGGTTATTTGTGCATAGAAACACAAGAGATAGATTAGGAGAGAGAGAGCTTTTTTTTTATCTGGCGCCAAGAAATCAAAAGTGAATGGACAAACAGTGTGTATTTATTTTGGGAATTATCGGCAGCAGCCGTGATTCCGTGCGTGAAAACAGTAAACAACCAATTTATCTTGATCAAATACATACGTACACACGCCGTATCGTCGTCCACGACCGTTATATATATTCCCAGTAGACTTGAAAGATAAGTGAGATAAGTAACTCTTGGTTCGATTATTTAAAATAGAGAGACAACTGCTGGGGCAGCCCACCAAGCGTGCAGCTTGCATATGTAAAATTTTACGAGCTCGAATAGCCGCAGCTCTAATGGACAATAACGACAAGTGAGAGAAATCAAGGGGGATATACTATTATCATTACTCGCTTGCGAGAGCGCGCGAAATTCGAAAAAAAGAAGATATTATCTAATGCTAGGAGCTGTAGAGACAAAGAAGGTTTAACGTTGATATTTTATGTATATACTATATATTGCTCTCGATTTAACATATTCATACGAGAGAGCCAGTGCAGTAATGTCTAAGTACTGGCGTCAGGTCAATCAGGAAATCGCTCTGAACGAGCTCGGATTAATCGAATTGACCTGCGAGAGAAAAAGAGAGGTACTACTGCGTATGCGTAACGTGTGTATGTGTGCGTGTACGCGTCTCTAGTATATAGAGCCTCTCTTGTTCTACTGACACGAAAATTACGCGGGTCAGCTGCTACTTATATACAGCATCAGACAAACAACTTTACCAAATTGTTTATCTACCGGCTGAATAATTGATACCACTCAATTTTCCATGATCGATTTGTATGTTTCTTCGCTTATGTATAATTTGATCGACGAGTGCCGTATACTTGGAATTGATTTTGTCGTTGCTTATTAATGTTACGTAAATCTTAATTTGCGAGTATACCTTTTTTATCTATCGTCGAAATCACAGTGAATGTACTTGAAGCTATAATTATAGGGAAATATGCCGATAATCGATTAGTGCGTCATTATTAGAAAAATGTATAATGTAGTAACATTCTCGGGCGTTCACGTGTACCTTCGTTTTATTTTTTGTGAACGGGGAGCATTGATGCTTAATAATTTCAGAAATTACGTACAATTCTTAAAATAAAAGTGACCGATAACGCGGAATTGACAAACAAAATACAATCGATGGACAAAAAAAAAAGAGCAGTCCAATAAAAGCCAGAGTGTAAAGACCTCAAAAGCCGCGGAGACAGACAGAAAAAGAAGAAATCCATTACTTTGAATATATACGTGTACCAAAAAAAAAATGATCAAATGAATTCGATTGCTTCGAATCGATCACTGTTATTTTATGCGTTGGCCAGGCTCTGACTCACGCGGTGTATTATAAATAAATATAATCTTAGCGACAACTAAATGCAATCTTCTCAATAATGGCTGTGGTTTTTGTTGTTCATTTTTGGATATGGAAAATTTGAACGTTAATAAATTTCCTTCAATTCTGTTTAACTTATTTGTAAAGCATCGATTTTTCTTATGATAATAATTCTTTTGTTAGAAAAACAGTTACTTTTTCAGATAACCAAAATACTTTTTCAGATTCCTTTGGCAAGGAAATTATTGATTTTTTCACGCGAGCTTTATCGATGTCTTTGTGAATTATCGGAAAATTAAGAACATTTTACAATAAATATAATATTCGTCCTACGTCTCATAGAAGGTATACTACACATAGTTTGTAAATTCAAACAATTCAATATAGACCGCGTATCTTCGCTAAAAATTACAACGTTCAGCTCAATCGGAAACTTCAAACAAGAATGAAGTTCAACGCAAAAATGACGTCAATTTTTCTTTGAATATTCCTTATTTCCGTACAATGTACAAATTAACTATATATATATATATATATATATATATATATATATATAAGTACATAGATCCATACTTATACGTAGGCTGAGATCACTTATACGTAGACCGACTCATACAGAAAATTCACCCGTACATCCATACTTATGCAGACCCTACCTAGATTGTGTGGATCATTCCACCCCTACCTAAGGATAGTTTACGGACTGCTGGGCCGCGACGCTCCGACCTAACCTAAATAGGGATGGTTTATTTTTTGAATAACCCTAGATTGTGCTTAACCTACTTAAGCAACCTTTTTTGCTCGTTGAGCAGAAGCAACACATGAATATATTTCTCTAAAACTGATGTAATGTGAAGCAACAAAGATAAACGCTAAGCGCCTATCTTCGTTGTGTGAAGTAACATACCCAATGAAGTGAGATAAGACTACTTCAATGCGATTGCCATCCTCTTCAAATCCATTTGATTATATTATTCGAGAGCTAGATTATTATTTTTTTATTTTATTTATGCATTTTATTTGGTATTTGAAATTATATATTACTTTAAAGGAATCAAGTTGATTGTTTAAAATTCACGATGACTAATCCTTTTCAATTGATTAACACACTGAAGTTTGATATTTTTCTTATTGCAAACAATTTTAGCTTCCAAGGTAGACACAAGTTGCGCATCGTTCTGCAGTATTTTCTACACTATGCGCTTTTAACAAAAAATGTGTGTCAGAGAGCACTATCGACATTTTTCTATTGATTTTTCTTTTCTCTATTATTTTAAAAGTGCTGCAGTTTTACACGTAGGCGCTGAAATAGTTTTATGTTATTCCAATACATGACTACCAGTACAAAGCGACATTTTTTTGTATAAAATATAATTTCTGTTATTTCAACCTATGAACTGAAATTAAAATTTGATAAAAAGGAGAATGGACAGAAAATGATAGAAATTAATAAGGATACTAAACAACAGAACATAACAATATAGAATTTTTATTTTTTTCCATTTTTACAGAGAAATTAGAATAACCGTAATTACTTTTATCAAAAAAATTCTACGATTTATGCCTTCTACTGCGTAGAACGTTAATAATAATTCATAACTCTTTATCAAAGCTCCATTTCATTTTGTCACAGCCTCTAGAAAAAATGAACATAAATTCAAAGTGCGTATACTTAATGAATCTTAAGTTTAGACCGACGCGACGCTGGTTAAATGGCGCTTTATTTTCTTAATCTAATGTTACGTATATATGAATATTGATACTGAAATAAAAGTTTTGAAATACAGGATTAATACAGGGTTCTTTTTAAGGTCAGACGTGAGCAGCAATTGTGTTTTTCTTTTCTACGAATAGGCGAGAAAGTACAGTATCATCAATAAGCAGAATATATATTTTTATAAATGAGCTAAAATATGATACTTTTTTTTATTGGATTATACTTTATCATTATCTATAATATTTGAAAATTAAACTTTGAAAATTAAAAATGCGTATAGTAAGATATGTATACCTAAGAAAATATAACAATTTCACGATGTAAGATTGATGTTGGTTGTTTTTAAATTTACATAATTTTTCATAAATATTTGATTTATTTCCAAGATCAGTAACTGCAATATGTATATAATTTTGGATCTTGATAGTTGATTTGTTCGTGCTACATGTAATTATTCATTCTAATCTTCATTACAAACTCATACGAAAATTGTTGGAATAATTAAGTATAAAAATATTCGATACATCAAATCCAATTTCTCATCGGTGCATAAAATCGAGAATCGATGTTCTATTGTATATATGATATTGTGTATAAAGATGATTGAAAATCCTCAAAAAAATAGACGTACTAAAAAAATTAATTTATTTCAAGATATCATCAAAAAAATAAAACACACTGATCATCCAGCAGAAAAAGAAAACGAAGCAATTGAGATACAAGATTTAGCATAACTGGTTGAGTTTATGAGTAATATAGACGCTATAAATTGAAATAAAAATAACAGTAGCTCTACGCGAAAAAGAAATCGAAGCAAATACTAACGTAAGCAATGAAATTTGGGAAAGACAAAGTAAATTCGATCAGTCCAGAGCCCGTTGTCCAAGCAGTCTATATAATCTCGTGTATATAAAGAAAACAAAATCTCGCTCATTCCACATTAGCGACACCGAAAAAGAAACGATCGATCTCGCAAAATAAAAATCACTTAGCAAAACGAAAAAAAATAAACAAAGTACAAAATACCAACTCGATTGAAAATCGTTCATTTCTCCATCGTTTTACATATCACTTCGTCTAACATGAAATTTGCACAGATTGAAACACACATTCTCGCATCATATCTCTCTATCGTACAACAGCGGGCAAATAGAGTATTACAGCCGAAGTTAAAAAAAAAAAAAAGAAAATTGAACTGATTCGAAAAAAGAGAGAGAAAGAAAGAAAAAAAATTGAATAAATTAGCGTTTAATTGTTTTTTTGTTGATATCTCGGCGCATAGGTAGCCCTCGTAAAAGGAGCCGATTCCGTTTAAGGAGGAGTGGCGCAGTAGCTGACCAATTCGGCGACGGTGCAGGATTTGACGCAACACTCGTCGTGGACGCCACGCGACTCGCGCCGGAATCGGCCACCACCGAAACGGCCCATCATCATCGCCCTGGCGCTGGCCCGCGACCTGAACGGGTACGCGTCGTCGTACGATGGATACTCGTCGAGATCCATTTCTGTAACAGAGAACACATACCCGAGGTAAGGGCGTTGACAAATTAGAATCCCTGCCTCCTTCCGGGGCATTTATCTTGCCTACGTGATCTGTCATTTTGTCTCGCTGCTTTCGATTTATATACAAATTTATGGCAGGGGATTTATTTACGACAATTTTCCCATTTCTATTCGAACGTATTTCCGTTTCGAGAGACAAAGACGTTAAAACTTTGGAAAGGTTTTTTTGTTAAGAATAATTTTCCAACTGTAAATCGTTAGTTGTAGAAAATACATTCATTTGCACATGGCAACTGCCTAGAATGTTTAAAAATTAATACAAAAAATAATACTTCTGCGAAGTGATATTTTAAGAATAAAAGCGCTGATTTTATTATTAAATTGTAGAATATTATCAGATCGAGGCGACAAGATATTTAAAACAATCTAGTGAAGTCGTGAAATAATTACATAAACTATAATTTAATTAAAATTCATCGGTTTTTCATCAAAGTAATCAGGGCCATATCCGACGAATAGGGGCTTAAATCAATAATCTATACTTTTCATGATTACAATTTATAATAATACTTTTCACTCCAAATGTCTAATAATGAAATAAAAAAAGCGCGAGAATATTTAAACCATTATTCGAATGACAGTAATATTATCCACGAGGATTGACAAGTAAGTCGAGTCTGTTATATATACAAGATTGGATGGATATACACATACCTTGATCTCTCTTGAACATCGTGTTATAAAGGCCATGGCAAATGAGCTGCAACGTATTGGACAGGTGCTTGCCGCAATATTTACTCGTGCCCTGGCGCTTGGCTATCACGTCGTAATCCTCCAGCGGCAGCTCCGCATTCGACAATTGCACCACGATCAGACTCACCAGCGCGAGCGTTAAGAGTGCCGCTAACCGATATGTGGACATCTGCAACATTCAAAATTTCCCAACAAAAAACGTTTTAATCATTTTTTTTTTTTAATTTTCGAACTATAAAGTAATAAATAACCCGTTACGCATCACACGCGAGAGGTATAAAAATTTATATGAATATTCATGCACAGTGCTTTTTCATCTGATCAGAATTATCGAAATTAAATTTAAATCTAGCGGACGTGGAATCTCAATTCAATGGGGCACAATCAAGCGCGGACGAAAAATGCATAGCTGATCGATTTTCAATAATCACAAACCGCTTATCAGTCGACGCCAAATACAAACAAAACAAAAAGTCAAAGGAGTTTTGACGTTCTATTTAAAGACCTTCCTTTCGAGATATCTCCTGCACATGTCCAAATTTAAGTGTGCCCCCTTTGAAAAAAAAAAAGAAATCCTTATCTTATCTCTCACGACAACAAAATAATATATCGCACATCTTCCTTCCCTGTATATATAAATACTATGTATATCTATATTCATCCCGATGACTAACGAAATAAGTGGCGCCTGATATAGCAGTAAAGTATATATACGTCACACAAGTATATATAGTATTACGGTGAGAGGGCGATCAGCTGTTACCACCCGAACCCCCTCCTATCGAATGATTTACAGCGAGAAATTGCCAGTAAATTAGCGCGACAGATGCGCCAAGCGTTTCGATCGTTATTACTCGGTCAACGTTCGATGCTCGCTACATTCTTCTTTTATTTCTCTCTCTCTCTCTCCCAGTGGATCGCGCGCTCTCGTTACGTTTCCGATTCCGGACAATTCGCTTGCATAGGAAAAGGGGGCAGGGGGAGGCGAAGCCTCTCTGGTATGATTGGCCGGATAGATTGCCGCCGGCAGATATTGGCAATTGAAGGTTTTGCATAGTCCAGGGTAAATGCTTGGCGTTCGTGGAGAACGAGTCAATTTTGCTGAACCGAGAGAGCTGTTAGTTGAAAAATTGGCTTATACACTCTTGCCTGAGTTTCGGCGTACAGGCATGCATGCTAACTACATTTGTCCTCTCGAGAGAGCGAACGAGCAGAAAAATCCATCTAGATGGAAAGGAATTCAATCCCCGACCATTTTTCTTCTTCTTTTTTTTTCGTAATAGTCGATATTGCGATAAAGAGTATGTACATGTATGTATATAGACATCGACGGCGATAATCGTAATGCGCCTTTATCGCGCTACAGCTTGTTTTGTTTGATTAATTGGAGAATTTGTAATGTATTGACTTTATGAATAGTCTATAAGCATTGATCTCCTCCCCCCCTCCCTTACCCGCTTCTCCTATCTCTCAATAATATACATACGTCACATGTTGTCTCTCCCTATCCGACTAATTGATTACATAACGTAGCAACATTACGTTAATTAGCAAAAAAAAAAAAAAAAAAGAAAACGGTTTACTTTCAATTATAACACGGTAAACCCATGTGTGTTAATTTACACATATGAAAATGACATCACCCATAAGAAATACATTGCCATCCAGTTTACACACATGGAAACGTGTAAAATCCGTGGCAATGTATTTCTTATGTGGGTGACGTCGCATTTACACATATTAAAACGTATAAATTTACGCACATGGGTTTACCGTAATAACGAATTGTTGCGTTCTCATTTTTCAATTAAGCAGATTTCCAGTATGCTTATCCATACAATATTTCATCGCACGAGCCCTTTTTTACGTTAAATTGTCAAAATGAATCCCACGGGCAAAAATAACGTTAGTTTCGTACATATTACGGGCTCGCAAAGTCTACGACGATTTCTATAAGCGATCCTTCAACACCCTCGGTAAAAGTAGTGAGCACTCTTCAACTCGACACAGACACACTACGGGAGGCATTAAGCAAAGTGATATTTAATATTTGAATTGCAGTTACGAGAGGAGTTGCGCGCGTGTAATAGCGCGCGAAACTCGTGAATAATGCAGCCGCCCTCCGCGTACATATATATGTATACGTGTACTTGCGAGAGCTTGCAGTTATACATGTATATATGTGTGTGTGTGTGTGTGTGTGTGTGTGTGTGTGTGTGTGTGTGTGTGTGTGTGTGTGTGTGTGTGTGTGT
>JAWWMK010000022.1:1530531-1561056 GCA_035047105.1 Galeopsomyia nigrocyanea | reverse complement strand
AAAGGACCTGAATATAGCATAGCTGGTAGAGGACACGAGGAAAAACCGAACGATACACCAGGTAGAAAAAATTTGTTAGTTTAACAATTTAAAATAATGAAAGTACTTGCAAGTTTCAATGGAATTTCTTACTTTAGGTCCTAGTGCTTATTGTCCGGAAAAAGTTAATCTAGATAAAGGACCTGAATTTAGCATAGCTGGTAAAGGGCATGAAGAGAAACCAAATGTCACACCAGGTATTAAAAAATCTGTTAGTTTAGTCATTTGAAGTACTGAGCTTACTTATAGACTTCATAAAATTTCTTACTTACAGCTCCTGGGGCATATTGCCCGGAAAAAGTTAATTTGCATAAGGGGCCGGAATATAGTATAAGCGGAAAAACTAATTATGAAAAAAGAAATGATACTCCAGGTAAGCTTAATGTGAAATTTGTGCACCTTAATTTGAATTCCTCTCTAACAAAACAAAAATCAATTTCAGCTCCTGGCGCTTATTTTCCTGAGAAAGTGAATCTCGAAAAAGGTCCGCAATACACAATAAGTGGGAAAGGTCCAGTTGATAAACCAAACGATGTACCAGGTCATCTATTTCGATAATACTTTTCATTCATTTTAAAATTCAAATTGAGAAAGTAAATTATTATAGTTAAATTATACATTTTTTCATTTCCACGCGTTAAAATAAATCTATTCCAAGAAACCTTTTTCTACAACATTCTTGAAGTAAAAAAATATTATTTTTTTAATTTTCAGCGCCGGGAACATATGCTCCAGAAAAATTTAATCTGCATAAAGGACCTGAGTATAGTTTAAGCAGTAGAACACATTACCAAAAACCGAGCAATACTCCAGGTAAATTGATTTTATTACATCTTCTAGCCATGTGCTGTATTTGAATATCATACCAATGAATTTAAAAATTCCTTTATACTACACGAAAGCATGTTCCACTTTCATGCTCTGTAACAATTAATCCATTTTTTTAACTAGTATTCTCCAGGCTCCGACAAAAGCTTGATTCGACTCTAGGTACAAAAATTGTGCATTACATTTAATTCTTCGAAATTATTTGATTACTATTCAGAAATTCAAGATTTTTTATTTTATAAAACACAAAATCGTGCCGACTTGGGCTGAGTTAGTCTGGGCTATACTCGACACAACCAAGCGCAAGAGTCGCTCCAGCTTTTCGCGCTTCTGCAGAAATGTAACCTCCTCATTTATTTCAAGAATTATTCTTAAAAACAAAGACTGATTGGCGAGATTTGTTGTTGCAACGTGATACGTTAAAAGATTCAAATAAAGAATAAATACGACAAAATTCCCTTCGACAGATTTTGAGAATATTAATTTGAATTTATTTAGTGCATTATTTATTGATTGGGAGTTTAAGTAAATTTTCATTCTATGAAAGCAAAACATGAATAATAACAAAATTGTTATCAGTCGGATGTTACGGTTTCATTTTTTTTGTTCGAGTATCGTCTGACGTTCATCTATCTCGAATAATTTTACAAAATTACAATATGTACACCATTTTTTGTAAAGCATGAATAATTTCGATTTTTCAGCTCCAGGCGCATACTGCCCAGAAAAAGTTAATCTTGACAAAGGACCAGAGTTTTCTTTGAGTGGTAAACATATCGTAGAAAGACCGAATGATGTACCAGGTAATTTGAATTCATGCAAAACTCATGCATATATTGTTGAAAAAACACTAATAAGATTTTATTTTATAACGCAATGAAAAAAGCACCTGGTGCATACTGTCCAGAAAATGTAAACCTAAATAAAGGACCTGAATTTAGTATGAGCGGAAAACAAACATATGAAAAACTGAACGATACGCCAGGTATTTATTTTATTGGCCTACTACAAATTCACCTTAAAATGAACGTTTGTTTCTTCGAAATAATCGTTATAACGGTTAATCATTTGAATCAGCACCAGGAACCTACAGTCCTGAAAAAGTAAATCTTGATAAAGGGCCACAATTTTCAATAAGTGGAAAACACTATGTAGAAAAAATTGATTGTATACCAGGTATGCATTTATCATTTAATTATTGATTAGATTTATTCCGGTTACATAAATTATACTAATACTAATTTGAATAATTGTTGTATTTGCATTGCGATAATGGAAATTAATCCCATACAGTGAGTTTATGCTTTTTTAATTTAATTTGAAGTGGTAAACATATATTGCAATCTTTCAAAGTCGAATCTGTACAATTGCCTGTTTCACTTATTGATAGAATTAATTATTTGAAATATGTATAAATTGAAAGAATTATTAATTCGATATTTTTCAATAACCCACTCAGCTCCGGGTACGTACTGCCCGGAAAAAGTTAATCTAGATAAAGGACCTGAATTCAGCATATCTGGCAAAGCTCCGCCTACAAAACTAAACGATAATCCAGGTGAGCGTCTTATTTAACACTTGATATATGAGAAAAATCAAGACACTCTTTTTCACTCACGCATTTCTAACTTTAGAAATAGTTTATTCCTGACACTTTTTCGGATTATATTATTACGTATACTACTCCATACATATAATAAACTTCACGAAACTAAAAGTTACAATCTAAAACAATAAAATTATACCACTTTCATAAAAATATTATGTGTAAGTATGGAATTTCGATACTTTTATAGAATATAGATATTAGCGTTCTGCAAAAGCTCGAGCTATACGTAGCTCTGCCAAGCCGCGCCATCGAGCTTTTAGTGCTTTTGTACTTAGACTCGGCGACGATTGATTCTGTCCACCCATAAGGCGCAAGCTTGTTTGTAGAGTGGACAGAATTAATCGTCGCCGGGTGTACGTAATTTAAATTGAAAATTAGCTATAGTCTGTGAAACTGTTCGAATAGCTCGGAAACTCGAATGGTTTTGAAAAGATTCGAAAGTTTAACCCAAATCTAAGGCTTCACGCGCATAGTGACTCGCGAGTTTGGGAGCTCGAAAGGCTCGGATGAGCACGCAGCTTCGAGCTGAACTCAAGCTGGTACAAGCTTTAATCCTCGAACCCGAGTCGAGCTTTCGTAAAAATCCAACAAACAAATACCTATTAGACATCTGTGAAAGCTCACCTCGGGATCGAAATTAAAAGCTCACGTTGGTTCGAGCTTCCAAATTAGCGACTCAAAGACTGTATTTATGTTACAGCTTCATATTGCCGCAACAATTCAAATTTTTGAACTGTCCAAATATTGTTACTCTTTAAATCTACATCAACTCATGAAAATGACAGCGATTTATCAACTTTGTAATTTAATAATATTTTCAAGTCAATGAACTCTTAATTTCGGTGAATTGAAAAATATCAACGGGAATAATGTCAGGGCAGGATTTTTTCAAGTTCTTAATATACTTGCAGCTCCCGGTGCGTATTGCCCAGAAAAAGTTAAACTGGACAAATCTCCCGAATATACGTTTGGAATCAAATCAAAAACTGAAACATTAAGTCTTACTCCAGGTAACACCCGCCGCTTTAATAATATATTGTACAATTGAAGTTGTTCGTACGGTAAAATAAAACAATTGTTGATACAGCTCCAGGAACATATTGTCCAGAAAACTTTAGTATCGATAAATCGCCGCAATATAGTTTTGGGCGCAGAACATCGATTGAAAAAATGGACAGCATACCAGGTAATATGTTAACGAATGTATAAAAATACATCATTATATAGTAGCATTAATCATGTGCTGCCATCTATATTTCCAATTTGATGTCATATATATTACAACTCTTTTTTAATATAAAAAAAATACATATTATATTGCGTTCGACTGTATTTAGCTCCTGGAACGTACAGTCCAGAAAAAGTAAAATTAGACAATTCTCCTCAATACAGCTTCGGCTTGAAGGTAGAACATCAAGATAAAGAACATATTCCAGGTTCGTTCCGACTTGATCGATCGAAAAAAATGTGTAACTTGAAAATTGACATGTACAAAATTCTATTTAAAGGCCCAGGTCAATACTCTCCCGAGAGATCTAAAATAATCTTGGAATCGACTTGTAGTTATACATTTGGCTCGAAAACTTCGACAACAGAAATTAAAAGAATTCCCGGTAAAACGAAAAACATTACACATGGATGTACGAACTAAAACGTCTCTTCGAAATTTGTGCTTTGTTTTTGATCGACTAATCTGCGTAGAATTCACGTAACGAAACTAATAGCTCATCACTTGCACATCGCACGCCGTTGAAAATACACGTATAGCCTTGTAACAGTTTTTATTTTAGAAAAAACTCGCCTGCTTTTAATAAATAAAATCTTAATATAATGCGCATTAACACTATTGACAGAACAATAAGAAACGGTCGCGAAACGGAATGTTGATTCTGTTTTCAGGCATAATTAACTAAAATGATTTAATTAATAATAACAGACTTTGGGGAAAAAAATTTGTGGTTTGGAAGGAAAAATTGCGCAAGCTTGCGACGTCGAACTAACGAGTGAAATGATTTGTTTTCGCGCAGCTCCTAACGTGTATAACATACCGTCGGCGCTTGGTGGAACGAAAGAGAGCAACATCAAGACAGCACCGGCTTTCTCGATGTCAGGTCGACAGAAAGTGTTCCAGGACTTTCGAGTTCTGGTACCAGGACCTGGCTCTTACGAGTCCATCAAACCGGATGCCGTCCGATCCAAGAGTCCTGCCTACAGCATCAGCGCACGCTACCAGATACCGAACGATCATTCCCAAATACCTGGCCCTGGAGCTCATTGTCCTGAGAAAGTGAGAATGAGTTTATTTGATCGATTATGTCTTTTTTTTTTTACCATGTTCAATAAACTTTGCTTGCAGGTGGTATTGGATGTACCTCCAGCACACACTTTCGGCATCAGGCACTCGCGTTTTATTTGCGACTTGAAGGATGCCGTATACTGAACACCGCACACGACGTATCCCATAATAATTTTACATTTTTATTTATCACGCTGCAAACAATCTGTGTTACTTAGATTAGATTACGGGTTTCACTTATATCCATTCCATATACGTCATGGAAATTTCTTGGCGCTAAAAAATCTATTGATTATATTTTGTTGCTGCCATATGTTCCTAAAGCAGACGCGTTGGAAAATAAAGAAGAAAAAAAGATTTTGTTTCTCGAATTGCCAATAATAAAAACGTTATTGGTATAATTTATCACTTTACTTTTTCGCACATTTATATGCTATCTCATTTTATATCATATTGCGTACTAAAAGCTTTCTTTGTATTCTGCTGGCTCTGAAGCTCAAATGTTCAGGCACTTTATGTACTTCTTTTGTAAAATAAAATTAATACATATTTATTAAGATAATATTTTATTTTATTAAAAGGCATTAAAATGAATCGAGTCAAGGAGATTAAAAACTTCCAAACATTTAATACAAAAACAGAAATGCAACATACAAAATGTTTCAACAATAAAATACGATATAGTTAATATTTAGTCAAAAATAGAGCTTTGTGTAAAAATCGATTATTAATTAATGGCTAGTAAATGCGCTTTTGTACATGTTAAGTACAAAATTAAGGCAGCATTTGTTTTTCATACATTTTTGGCCACCGAAAGGGTCACAGCCATTTCGATTGTAAAAAAACTGTCTCAGAGCTTATGGAATATTGGATGATGTATATTTTTCAAGAGATTTACTTGTTCCTTGGTCGTTCGTATACGCAATCGCCAGCGATCCACGTGGAAATTATTTGTAAATCATCATTTAGAAATACAAGATCGGCTTCTGCTCCAAAATCAAGAACACCCTTATCAGATTCTATTTCTAAGGCTTGTGCTGGGTGTAGAGTTGCTGCTTCAAGAGCTTCTACTACTGAGCAACCTGAAAAAACATCCAATTTTATGTTAAAATTTAAAAAAATGTTTACCTAAATTTTAAATTTCAATTATATTTGGATAGTACAGATATTTTGACTACACACATTCAAAAATCAAAACACAAGTAAAAGTGATTGTAATGAACATTGATTTTTGATAAATAGGATTTTATAAGCTTACATCAGTAGCTTTCTTTAACACATTTACATAAAAAAATTTGCATCAAAATGTACCTGCAGCTTTCTTGAAAAATCGTATACATTCAGACATATCAGCAATACTTCCACACAGTGTATCAGTCCCTGCAATATATGCTTTGCCTCCTCGAACTTCGATATTAAATTGTCCTAATTGATGAATGCCCTCTTCAAGACCAAGAGCCGAAATTGCATCTGTGACCAATATAAGACCTGTTGAACATAATTGCGAAAATTGATTAATAAAATAACATTCAATGAATTATTTATTTTATTTCGAAGTACCTTTAGGATGAGTACGATGTGCAATTCGTAAAGCAGCTGGATGTGTATGCACTCCATCAGCAATAATACCATAATACACCAATTTTCCTGATGGTAACTGATCAGAAGCAAGTAATCCAACAAGACCTGGATCTCGATGATGAAACTAAAATATAAAAATTGCATTAAACCTAAGTAAATAAGACATTTTGATCAAGAAAAATATAGTGATCAATAATCAATAAATAATTATTTACTGGGAGCATTGCATTAAACAGATGTGTGATAAAGGTTGCCCCGTGTTTCACTGCTTCTTCTCCATGTTTAAGATCTCCTGCTGAATGACCTGAAATAATCAAAAATGAGATATTTATTCATTAATTCTTGAACAGTGCATACCTATGATGCAAGTGAATTTAGTTACAGACCAACAGAAATTTTTATGTTTTTCTTTCTTAATTCTTTGATAACTTCCAATGCATTATCAATTTCTGGAGCTAATGTTACATAGCAAATGTTATCAAGACAGCCGTACACTTCAAGAAGAGATTGGAATCCCTGAAATAAGTTATTATTAAAATAAAATGAAATAAAACTGAAAGTGCTTTCAAAAAATATTTTACCTTTTCAAATTTTCTTATGCATTTCTCTGGGTGAGCTCCTTTTTTCAAAGGACTTATAAATGGTCCTTCTACATGGACACCCAACACAGCTGCTCCATGTTTTCCACCTTTTTGCTTTTTAATTTTTGGAAGAACTTTGTGATAAGTTTCTGCTGGCGAAGTTACCAATGTAGGACAAAATGATGTAACTCCGTATGATAGTAATTCTTTAGCTACAGTGTTGATTCCAGTTTCCACATTGTCAGTATTGTAAGAAAAATCAATGCCAAAACCACCTATTATAAAAATATTTGAGTGAATAATTGATTGAGACATTTTAATTTTAATTGTAATCAAGAAGTGTTAACATACCATTTATTTGAATATCGATAAAACCAGGAGATATAATTGCACCATGACAATTTACTTTATAGCTGGGTTCAACTTTTTCGTCATAAAATATTTTTTCTGGATCGATTATTCTTCCATTCCTTACCCACAAATCTTCAACAAGAACTTTTCCTTGGCGAAGAATTCGGCAATTATAAAATTGTTTTAGCTGACTTTTGTTTGATTGCGGCATTTTGTACTATACTGCGGCTTGTACGCAAAACTAAATGGGTCACAATCTTGTACGGCGCTTTTTATTATCTCACGTTGTTGTCATTGTATGAATTTCATATGCATTTCGAGTATTATCAAATCTCGCGTGATGAACACACAAATGCGATGTTAATGTTAGTGTCACATATTCGTTCTGTATGCTACCGACTCTAATGACATCATTATCATGTAATGCCGTATAGTATGTACGTATCAACTTATCACTCACTAATTTATTATCACTATCCGAGAATAATCATATGAGTAAATATAACTTAGCACTTAGTCTATCAACAACTGTCACTCTGTCAGTGACCAGTTTACTTAGTGGGATGATATATCGATAGATTCGATAGTGTCTTGTATCGCAATTCACGAATCGCGAACATGACGAATTCCTTGATGGCATATGCTAGTAACTTCAATCTAGTGAATTCAAAGTTTTCTATAACGTCCACCATTTTATATTAGAACTTGTATGAACGTGGCAATAAATAAAATTAATATTTTTAAAAAATAAAAACGTTTCTGCATTTATTGATAAAAAAATTGATTACATCAGATTCATTTTCAAATTTTCCTAGACTTATTTAAATGTAATACATTGTGGTAAAACTTGATTATTGAAAACAATAAAAAAACGTATGCTTTATTTTTTTATGAAAAAATGTAGCGAGTACACAATTTTTATGTTTTCCAACAGTCAAAGATTATTTGTAAATTTTGTATTAAAATGTTTTTAACAGTACGAAAAATTTGTTACACATTTAACGGCTTTTTTTTTTGTTTTAAGGAAACATTTTCGTTTAGTATATAAATGTTTGAGTAACAATAGTACAAAATAAAGTAATCAAAAGCACGAATAATGATTCCTTACAGAGACACAAGCTTCTCGTGTTCTCTTCAATGAATGTATCAAATAGCAATAATCCACTTTACTAATCTCTCAATAACGTCAATGACATGGTGCTCTTTATATAATTTTTCTTGCTGTTAATGCCTTTCATCTAGTTTTCATCTGGAATAGGAGACATGACGTAATTAGTAAAGGCTGATTTTGGAAACAACGATGAATTAGAGACACAGATGAAGAATATCTCGGCAGTCATTGGCCAGTAGTTTTTACGTCTTGTTCTTAAAAAATAGTTTCGCTCAAACGGTACTATTACATTTCACTTATTATTTATATGAAAATAATTGTTTATTGCTGTTTGCATTCAGGTGTTTTATCATCTTGCTGCATTTTCCCACCTGCTGGTTTATGAGATCCATCTTCTTCATCCTCATCCTCGTCGATGTCATCATCATCATCATCTTCATCTTCATCTCCATCCTCATCATCGTAATCTTCATCTTCCAAACCTTCCCCTAAAATTAAAGTCATTGATATTAATCTTCAGCCACTTCAATCCTTTTTTCTTTATGAATTCAAATTATAAGTTTACCAGTGTAATAAAGAATAGCCCTTGGCACTATTCTTTCTCTTATGTAATGACCAATTTCAAAATCAGATGTCAGCAGAGCTTGCGTTTCTTCATCAACATATGCATCTGTGTCATCTGGCACTAAAAACATTGAAAATTAGATTCAGTTTTCTTTGAATTTTCACATCAATATTAGCAATGAAAACAAACAGTTGAGTATTTACCAACTGGGGGAGAAAAGAAGTTGAAAAATGAATCATTCTGAACAGTCTTAGTCACTGTACGTGTGGTAGCCTTATTTTTATGTTTCTGATTCTTTTTGATAGTTTTTACTGTAACATTTTTTCCTTTTTTCCAGTCGATGACACATCCCTGAATTAAAAAAACGCATTGATGAAGCAAATAATTTTTCAATACAAGTTGCACGTAATATAATTAATTACCTTGCACTTGTAAATTTCAGGCCCTTCAAAACTGAAAGGATCATCTTTTTCTGGTGCACATTTCATATGATATTCTTTTGTCAAAACAGAGTTTGAAAAGTACTCATTGGGTGAAAAGTGGAATTCCAATACGAATCCCTAAAATGATGACATTGGAATTGATCATAGGAATAACAAACAAATCAATAATAATTACAGCAAATTTTTATGTACATACCATGGGATCCTTCTCTAGGAAAATCACTTTAATGTCATAAAGATTTTTCATTATTGGTTCATCATGCTCTTGAACCATCTCTGCTAACATTCCAACATTTTTGAATATTGTTAACCAAAAATCAGGAATGCCTTTTGCATCAGCATCTTTGGTGCTGAAAGTGAAAATAGCATTTTAATTATAAAAACTAAACACAACTACTACATAAAAAAATTGCAAGATTGTTTGTTTACCCATTTTTCTCTTTCTCTCCAGCATCATCTTTAACTTCTATTTTAACTTTAGATTTTAGATCATTAGTGATTTCTTCCTCTTCTTCGCTCTCCCATTGGCATTCATCTTCTGTTGGTTCATAGATACCAGATACAATGTTACTTCTTTGTTCATAAAGTGGTACACATAACTGATAGTAACGACATTCAAGTGCATGAACTTCTTCATAAAATTTAGCTTCAATGTTTGTTGTCTTCAACTGAAGTTGCTTCAATGCCTTAATTCTACGTTTCACTGGTGCCGGTAGGTGCTATAAAAAAATATATGTATTTTTTCAAAAATAATGCCAAATATTGAAATTACATGACTTTCTATAGAAGAATTCAAATATTACATCAATATTGAATTCATTTATTCTGTCCTGTAAAGCTGCCAGAAGATTTTGTTGATTGTAGGTCTTAGTCTTAGGATTCTCTTCCTCGTCTTCCATGGAATCCAAGTCACTGGCATCAGCACGCTCTGGGTCTGCAGTCATGTTTAACTTCAACTGCAAAGAATTTTCAAGAATTCTTTGGAGTGAAAATGCTATAATTGAAATTTTTGCTGAACTTATATTGAACATTGACTTGCAAAAATGCATAAAGATAACTAATAAATTTTTTCACAAAAGTGGGTTTTCGTAACACTGACATGCAATATTTAGTCAGTTTTTCGTCAAACTTGAATCTTTTTAAAAGAAGACAATTTATTCAAGTGCAAATATTCATTAAAGCGGGTTTATCATGGCTAAACGAACAATTAATGGAGTAATTACGGATCACGTAAAAATGTTTGAATAAGATGGGAAACAACTGTTCACGATATGAAGCAGTGTTAAAAAAAACGTACTACGAAATTGGGGCTGATTTCCTATCGCCATTTTCGTAGAAAGAGTAGCAAAATGACAAGGCATTAAGGTTAAAATTTAATTCACCCGCGTGCTACCGACATGAAAGAGTCGAGCTGAAAAAGAAAGGAAAATGTACGTGACAAGGTGTCCGATATTGAGTTTCAGTGGGAAGCTATTGCCATGTCCAGGCGTACGAATTACTGTGCGATTTAAAAAGCGAAAAATAGCTCGTTTCCAAGAAGGTGATTCTTGGGCACATGGTGCGGTTTGAGAGCCGAATCGGCGCGCGCGAGTTTGCGGCGCAACAACGTGCAAGAATGACAAAGAGGCGCCGCGACTTGCGAGACAGCGGTATAAAAATTGATGGGCTGAGATTTGAAGGGCGAGAAAACATCGAGGATTGCTCAATAGTTACATGCTCGAGAACAAAACGGGCAGCAGAAGTTGTATCGAATCGAGACAGAACGTTGACGTTATTACAGTTTAGGAGGCAGAGAAAAAAAACGTGCTGTTTATGAATACCTCTGTTTGATGATGAAGGACAAGGGACGACAAACACTTAGGTCGGCTGATTGGCTAAGATGGACTGCAGTTGCGAGAACCAGACAGCGCGAAGAAGAAGAGCCAAGTGCGCTAAGACGAACGACGGATTTGCTAGCTGGTTGAGTCCCTCGATCGCAAAGCAAGACAACCGGCCGTAAGTGCGTGCGCGAGAGAGAATCAGAGAAAGATTGAGCTGCGAGACAAGTTCGCAAATTGACTAGCAATCTGAAGTTAACGCCGAAAAGAGTATGGCGGGAAACAATCATTTCCGGTTTTCGTTTTCGATATCACTACTTACTTCGAGATTGCTCGCTTCGTGAGTGCGATCAGACTGCGAGTGACAAAATACAAATTATACCTATATACTTACTTAAATACTGACTTTCTTTTTGTCAATTTACAAGTATGTAATACTCATATCTTGCCCTAATAAACCCTTTTTATCGTTATGTTCATTCTATCTTTCATTGCACTGCTATAAAATAAAAGCTTTGCTGAAATTTTTTTTGTGTAACATTTATAATTAAAACCATTGAACTGCTAATTATAAAAAAAATTAATGAATTGCCTAAAAAGAAACTGTAACATAAAGAAAAAAGAGGCTTACAGACGTAATTTCGGAGCGTTCGAATGTAACTCGTATATTTTGGATTTCGCGGGAAAATGTGATAATCAATTGAGATCAGCTGGTTGGATTTGTGATGATACTCGTGATATCCTTATCGGATAAAGAGATTGTGACTAGGTATGGTATGATGGTATGTATGTGTACATCGAGTTTTGTTTTCGGAACTCCGCGTGTAGCAAAGAAAAGGAGCACGCGCGTGCGCACACGTGCACGCACACTAAAATAATAGCTATATTCTTAGGTACATTGCATTCTATGTGTGTGTGCAGTATTGGAGGCCCGATCGGAGCCGAGTGTCTCTCGTGCTCCTCGCGCGCGCGATAGCTCCGATAAAAGCATAATCGATATTGTGAAATTTCGATAGTCTGCGCAGGAGTATGGCCAAACATGGATTTTCATCTGTCTGCTAAGACCAGAACAAAAACAAAGGGCAAGCCGTTGCGGCGCGACTGAGTGGTGCACGTGAAAACGTATCTACCTTGCCCAGTTTCGCCGAGCTGAGAGGCTCTCTGGCTACACGAAAACGGCGAGAAAGGCAACAAGACCCGCTACTGCTGCTGCTGCTACTTCTGCTGTGGCCGCCGCCGATCGTAGCCAGTTAACACTGTTATATTATGATCGAAATCAAGCTGTGCCGCTCGCTATTTCTTTTCACGCTCCTAGCCTCTATCACGCAAATTCAGCCGTCTTTGCACGGCCACAACAATGGTGAGTCGCCAATTTTTATGTCATCTTTGCTCGTACGCTCGCTCTCTTCCTCTTCCTCTCTCTCTCTCTCTCTCTCTCTCTCTCTCTGTCTCTCTCTCTCTCTCTCTCTCTCTCACTCTCTCGCTCTATCTCTATCCACAACAAGTTTCAACACATACTTTGCTAACGTTAATTATTTTATCAAACGCGCACCTGCGATCTGTTACAATATTGCAGACAGACAGTCGCAGACGCGACTGAGTGCTACAAGTCGATTCCTCTTTCTATACTAACTGTTTGCCCAGCGAGAAAGCCTGAATTTTATTTTAACCTGCTCTAACGATTTTTTCCTCTACCAGCTCCTGTTTCCTCGGATCCTATAGGTTTCAGCAATAGTCTATGTTAAAGGTCACTTTGTGCATTTATTTTTACCTACCATTTTCTACAGTTCCATAAAAAAAATCAATTCCCATTGGTTTTCAAACTTACCATACTGTCAGTCAGCTGTGTGTAGCTCATCGTTCCTTCTAAAATATAACATACAAAAAGATAAACAAACTCCAAATAATATGTTCATCAAAATTAGAAAGAAAGAAATGTATCTCAATATGATTTGATCATGTCAATGAGTGTTGTTGTTCTTATGCTTTCAGCATTTGTTCAGGATGACGACATACAATATTTGTTGGACAACTTACCCCTGTCTATGCACAAGGTAATTAACAGTTGGATTTTCTATTTAATCAACAATAAATTAGCTTGAGATATTTTATAATATTTCTGATATTATAAATTTATTATTTTTATGTTGCAGGGGTTTAGTAATTCAGTGCATGGACCAGGGTAAGTGCAATGCTAGCAGGAGTGAACAAAACTTAATTGGTTATTAGTGGAAATTTCTTAATTCATTACAAACCGCTGCAAAAATAATCATTATGAAGTGTATATTTTTAAAAGCTCAGATCGTGATATCTTCTGTAGCTCTAAAACAAATGAAAGTATTTTTTTGTAATATTTAGAAAATATAAAATTTATGTTTTTAGGGATCCTCTTTCGGAAGAAAATGTACAAGATTCTATTTCTCATATTGAGTTTGAACCAAATATTTTGGATTTTAAAGAAAGGTAAATGGAATCTCCAATGACTAATTTATCTATAGAGATTCAATTTATTTATAAATATTATACATAATGTCTTATTTTTAGACAACTGGGTATTCCTCATCAAGAAACTGTTACTCTTTTCAACAGAGATGATAATAAAACTATTCATCTCTCATCTATTTCTGGGAATACTCAACATTTCCATTCATCCTTTTTTCAAGATAAAGTAAGCTAGTAGTTTCAAGAACTTAACTAGATATAATGAATGCATTTTTAACTTTAATTTTTATCATTCTAGGTGATTCCTCCTTTGGGTAACACAACTTTCAACGTTGTTTTTCTAGGTAGAGAAGAAGGTGAAATCGATAGTTACCTCTTTATACACACATCCGATGGCACAATAAAGTATCAAGTAAGAGCCGTTTTATTAGTTAATTTAGCTAAAATCCATAAGCAGGCGCGTTGTCAAACACTAATATTTCGGCAGGTGAAAGGCGTAAGTGTAAGCAGCCCTTACCGTTTACGACCTGTAGTGGGAGTCAAATTGCCTATAAATGCATCTTTTACGCCATTAATTTACATACACAATCCTCATTCTGAACCTATGCAGGTAAGATTTATACCCGCAAATTTATTTTGAACTAACTGAGCTATCATGATTTAATAAAACATTTGGAATCGGAATGACGCAGGTTGTAGAAGTATACAGTAGCGGTCGAGAATTCCAACTGGAATTACCGTCTGGAGAAGTAGAAGGTCCGCGTGAATTGTGGGAAATTCCTCCTTACCAAACAAAGCCTGTAATAAGATTATACTTTAATGCTTATATCGAAAAAAATTACACTGCGTACATAAGGCAAGAAAAATTTTTGTTTGTGCGATTGAATAATAAATACCATGACTTTTCTTATTTAACTTGGCGATTTTTTGCTTAAATAGGTTCAGGGTTAATAATAGTGCAGAAATATTGATTGTGGCTGTGGAGATAGAGGTAGGCAGTGGAGCTGGTCTTCATTGGGGCGGCAGCTCAGCAGTTGTCAACTTTGGTATGGGAGGATCTAATCAACCACCAATTCGTTATCAAATTGCTTTAAAAAATTCAGCCAAGAAGCCTGTCAAAGTTCAAGTAATTATTTTTGTCTTTTTTTCTCGATTCATTCTACTTATCATACGTCATGTAAGTTAATTATTGGCGATTAATTTCAATTATAGAATATCATTAGCACGCCGACGTCAAAAGCATTAAGAATTAATTTTGAGCCTACTGTGATACCAGGAGAAACAGATGTACCAGTGGCAGTGGGAACTTTAACATACGATTGTAATTAAGTTTTGACTTTGAGAATTTTCGATACAAGCATTAAACAATCAATTTTATGCAATTTTCTATTTTATGTGTTAAAAGGGAAAACTGGATTGGATTTGAAGCATTTCAAAGGAAAGCTGTTGATAAAGGGTATTGGGCCTGGCGGTTCTAGTCAAAAGTTAGCGATACCATGGATTGCAGAAGTTTTGCAAGGTGGTCTTGAGGTCAACACTTCCGCCGCTCATTACTGCTCTCCGCAATCCAGTCAGCCACGAAATTTCAGTGTCGTTAACAAGTTCAAACTGCCCCTAGCTATAACTAACGTTTCGCTCCCGTTTGAAGCATCTCCTCTTTTTACTGTAAGTTCATCAATAGCAATGAATTGTTTCTCTTTCACTAGGTGGATCATGCATTTTTGATATTGAAAATTCGGCGTTTCAGATAAGTAATTTTGTTCCAAAAATCTTAAAGTCTGGTCAAAGAGACAATATATTTACGTTGTCATTAACGCACGATAAGAAGCATGAAAACCTACAATTGGAGTCGTTGATATTGATACACTCCAATGTTTCTACAACTGAAGTTCCACTACTTAGCTATAACGGCAAATTGAAGAAGATAATACCGGGGGAGAGAGAAAGTGACGAGGGTTCAATGAATTTCGGCACGGTTAGCAGCGGCATAGAAAGCGAGGGCATTTTTGCCCTCGAAAACCATAATCCTATAAGTATAGAGCTACATGGATGGGGAGTCAATATGCCGGGCGCTGTTTTAGAACTGATGGGCTGTCAAAGTGGTCCTACAGATTTATTTCACAAGGGCGTGCGTAATATAAGCGCCTGTAGCGTCACGGGAAACGTAAGCTGAACAATTTCACGTACTTTGTCATGTTAGCCTCAGCATTTAAAGAGACGCTTCTAAGCCTACTTCGATTTTCATAATTTTGCAGCAAAGCATTAAACCAGGTCACCTGGCAATTTTTAAAATTAAAGTCAAGACTCCATTTGTCGAGGAAGATACCATAGTGGGAGATGTATTTGTTAGGACAACTTATGAGAGATTGATTGTGCCAGTTCACATGAGAGTAGCCCACGGGAAACTATCCGTCAAAAAAATCACGTTCACTGATTGTTTTCCGGTAAATACATTCGTCTGACATGGATCATTTTGACAAATTCATTCACTTTGACTGAAAATCTTTGTCCAAATTCTAGGGTTCTATTTGTTTGCAACATATAAAAGTGCACTCTACATTTGCAAGGCCCATGGAAGTGACATTCATTGCTCCCCCGCACAAAGACGAACGAATCAAATACGTTCCTCTGGACGCAGCTACGAGTGCTATTATTTCCAAAGGCGATAATCATATTGGTTCTATCGTAATAGATCCATCAGTAACTTGCAAACAACGTTGTTATCTTGGTTTGTCCTTAAATAGCAGTGGTAAGAATCATTGTTAGAAATCATTTGATTTACTTCTTTTTCGAAGAGTATCTAGATCTATAACCTTTACTGTTTTCAGTTGGGAGTCAGTGGTTGAACACTTTAAATTTACCTTCGCACACACGAGATTCCGATTTAAATCTTTTGAATAACCGTTACACGCGTTACTTAAACACATCAAATGGCTCATGGGATAACGTGACAATGCAGTTGGATACCAGCGAAGTTCGCGGACACAAATTTTCCGTGAATATGAAACCTTACTGGCCGAGTCTTCTAGTCGGGCATCAAAACTGGAAAAATAAGAGTCTATTGTCATTTCCTCTTACTCAAGTTGGAAACGTTTCATACAAAACAATCACACTGCACAATCCAACGATGTACCCGCTTGTTGTTCATTTGGTAATGGATTGGAGTTATCCACAAGGGAATAGATTGTTCCATTCGCTACCTAACAAGTATGTCTCTTCTCCAATTGATGCGGCCCAACTTATCTGCGAAAAATAGTCGTTGACGATTGTTTTCCTCTAGGTTCAAGCCGGTGTGCGCAGAATGTCCGGCTAGCGTGCACAGCGAATTCAAACTGGACGATGCTCTCAACGACAAAAGCACTTTCGAACGGAAATGGAGAATATCTGCTGCGTCTCATACCCTCCCGACAGTGTTGAAAGCCAATGAGACAAAGACGATACGACTATCGTATTCTCCGTCGTCGGCTGCATCGTCGTCCGCGCTCTTATACATACGGTAAGTACTTTGAAGGATAATGCTGAAAATCAAAGAGTAGACGATGAGACGGCGCGCGCTTGTCAAATTGCAGAAACAATATGACTATACTGGAGGTGGTGCGGCTGATGGGCCGTGGAGCTTACGCGCAGTTCAAATTTGGCAACCGCAAGCCGGGATCGACGGTGCCGCTGTTGTTCGATTTGACCGAGAAGCACCTGAAGGACTGCGAGGGTGAGTCCGCCGAGACTTTTTGAAATGCGGCGCGCGAGATTTCAAGTAACGGCGTCGATCGATTTCAGGTGGCGAATCAAGCGAGAAGAGTCCTGGCCCGAATCTCACGGTGAAACGCTCGTTCACGGCACGCAACACGGGCGAGCTGCCGATAGCGGTGCGCGGCTTCTACATAAGCGGACTGTCGTGCGAGGGCTACGGCTTCCGGGTGCTCAACTGCGCGGGCTTCAGCCTCGAGCCCAACGCCACGAGGAAAATCGAGATAGCTTTCACGCCGGACTTCACGCTGTCGCGCGTGGAGCGCAGCCTGCTGATACGCACGAGCCTCGGGCCCGAAATCGGCGACAACGACGAGCAGCCGGATCAGGAGCGCGGCCTCGTCAGACTCAACCTGCTCGCCACCCTGCCGGCTCACATGCTCGAGGTTTGCGCCAGCACGCTGGCCCGACCCTCCTGGGAGAGCTCCCTCCAGTCGACCGCCACGGTCCTCACCCTCGTGCTGCTGGTCTGCTCCTTGGGTAATGTCTCGCTTGCTGATTCTTCTGCTGCTGCTGTTCAGTTTATCGCTTCAGCGATCGCTCATGCTCGATTTGTTTGCTTTCAGTGGCGGCTTTCATCGAGGCTGATCGTATATTGAGGGGTGCGCTGGTCAACTTGTCCCGGGGCAATCCCACGCAGCCTCCTCTGGATCTCAGGTCGCTTTCGCATCAACACTCTCTCGCGGCGCCACATCAGTCCTACCAGTCGAGCAATAACAGTAATCATCATCAGCAGCATCACCATCATCAGCATTGCAAGGACAAGCTCGCGGCCCTCCTCCACAATGACAAGTCAAGCATTAACTCAGCAAAAATCGGCAAAAAAGATGACAGTTTGCTCGACTGGACTTCGCTTGTCTACGCGAAAAACAGCAAAGACGAGGATATGCACAAGAACATCAAGATTTCCGATTGGTCGCCAGAGGAGGAACGCAAATTCCGAATAGACACCGAGGCCAAAGATACGCCCCTTTCAAAACGCTGCCTCGCGTCTGATTCATTGGCTTTCGAATCGACAACCAACAGTCACAATTCAGTGCCCACCAAAAAGCGAAATAACAAGCGTCAGAATGCGCAAGAGACCCACGCGGACAACCCTTCCACGACGGCTGAGCCGTCCTCTTCCGTTCCCGATACTCAGGCTGCAGCTAAGAAAACTTCGCCCTCGACCAAGTCCAGTCCAACTTCCAACAGGAAAGGCAAGTCTTGTAAAAAGGATACGCTAAAACTTGCTGCTCTCGAAGTACAAGTCGACACTGTCAATTCGAGTCCCGCGAATAAAGATGCCACCGTCAAATGCGAGGGTAACAAACGGAAGCAATCGACTGGAGCGAATAGCGCTGCTGCCAATAGTAATAACCTTTACAAGAAATATGAGGCTAATGCTGGCCAAAAAGTCACACAATATTCCGAAGAAGAAACGTCATCGACCACGACTGAAAGTTCCGTTCAAGATGATAATAATACGTACAAGGTAATTTTCGAGAATTTCATTACTTCTAGCTTTTATCTCAAATTCTTGCTTTTTCGTCGATTAGTTTTTTAGACTTCAGGCTAATTTAGTACATATACCATGATAATAGATATGAAGCATAAATTTTCTATTGTAGACATGAACGTTAAAGATATATCTCTGGCTGCAAGGCATAACCGCTTAAGTCGATTTTTAACAAAATTGAGTTAGCGACGGATTCTTACTGTTTAAGTACCCCTTTTTACAGATATCATATGCAGGAAAGTTCAAAATTAATTTAAACCCCCCAAAAATCGCAATCCATAATGACAAGTCGATTTCGCAAAAAATCGTACACGGCATAACAACTTAAGTCGACAAATGTTCTCATTAAACTCAGTCTATTTATTAAATTCAAGTTCCTTATATCAGAATAAATTGAATAATGATAATACTATACGGTAGTAAATTTAATATCAATCCATTTGGACTTTTGCCAACTTAAGTCGTTATGCCGTGTGCGATTTTTACGTTATTTAAAAAAAAATTTTAAGCTCATTATTTTAGTACCTGGAGTTCATTTATCTAGTAAATCATACTCAGTAAGTACTACTTATGTTACTCTTACGTATGTTAGTCAAATAGGCTGAAAAAATTCGGTTGTACGCGTGAAATCGTGAAAAATGCATAATCGCTTAACTCGATTGACAAAGCATAACAACTTAACTCGACTTCAAGGCCCAAAATATCAGCACAGGCAATGTTTCATAAATAGTGCGATACACCTTTCGAAAGGGTCCCAACACTAGATCTATTCCACCCAATGTCAAATTTCAAAAGTAATTTGCCGATCTTACGGATCTGTTTGAACTTTAAACTCAAATATCTCAGAACCACGAAAAATCGAGTAAGCATAACAATGCTTTGTAACCATAGATATTGAATTACATAAAATATATCACAAAAACCAAGATTATTTAGAAAGAGAGCATCTCAATTTTGTACCTATAAAATTCTGCAGGATTTTCATTTGATTCTTTGCACAATTCAAAATATCGATACTAAACTAAATAAAGACGGTTCGATGAATTCCCATTAAAAGCACGAGTTTATTAGAGATTTTGTGAAGTTACTATTCAACAATCAACAAAACGTATAAAATACAAATAAAAATAGTAATTGATTGCTATACTTCAATTGAAATGTTATTTGTAAGGTTTGGCGAATTGCCCTCTATCAAAATCGACTTCGGGATAATCTCCTAAGTGACATATCTAGTGTTAGTAGTTTGAATAATTACTACGTATTTAATAATTTTTTAGGAATGTGAAAGTACCTGCGAAAAAACCGAAAAAGCACAGAAGAAATCTGCAACCAAAAAATTGAAGCCACAGAATACTTCTACTGTGCCATCATTAGATTATAAGGACAGTTACGAAGGTGACTGCGACGACGATGATTACGATAAGGATAAGCAGGATAACTCCAACAAATGGAAAACAAGTACGAATCGATCTACAAGTAAAAATCAATTGTCGCGGTTAGCTTTGGAACCGAATAAGTTACCTCGATCAAAACAACAAAATCCTCCTCGAAAAGAAAAGGTTGCCCAGAAGCGACGCAGTGCCGAGAAGAGTCAACCTAAAGGTAACAATTTTTTTCCAGTTCGCTTCGCTAACCCGTTAACGCCGAGAATGCCCCTTTGGGTATACCACTCTTTCTGCAATTATAACTCATGCAATTCAAGGTATAAAAAATTGAGAGATACATATTTTTGAAGCTTAAGATCTCTTCTTTCCGATGGTAGGCATGAAAATGTGATAAAATGTTGTTAATTATGAAAAAATATCGTTTAAACAAAACAAAAAACACGATTTTTTCAAATTTTTTTTTGATAAAATCGAGTTTTCCAAATGGTTCCCAGTGTGCAATCTACTTGGAACCTCAATAACCGGTGGAATAAATGCCTAAGCTTTCAGGATACATGGTTCCGAGATCAATTTTTTTTTTCTTTAAGTGTGTTCAAAACACTTGACTTTTGAGAATTTTTTTCTTGAGAACCATGAGCTTATAGCAAAAATTATCAAGAATAAAAAGTTATTAGAATCGAACAAAGAATTCACCTGAATTTTTTTAGCATTTTTGGAGCAATTTTTTAATTTTTCAAAAATTGAAACATTGCAAAATCAAAAAAAATTATTTAAAACTTTCTGGAAAAAATTTCACGTATTCTTTGAGTGATTCTAAGAACTTTTTCTCCTGTTGCACTTTCTTGAAAAGATCATACTTTTTGAGAAAAAAATCATGAATGTCTTCGCAAAAATTTTGTCATTAACGAGCCATTTTGAACGCACTAAGAAAAAAAATTGATCTCGGAACCATGTATCCTGAAAGGTTAGGCATTTATTCCACCGGTTATTGAGATTCCAAGTAGATTGCACACTGGGAACCATTTGGAAAACTCGATTTTATAAAAAAAAATTTGAAAAAATCGTGTTTTTTTTTTTAAACGATATTTTTTCATAATTAACAACATTTTATAAAATTTTCATGCCCACCATCGGAAAGCAGAGATCTTAAGCTTCAAAAATATGTATCTCTCAATTTTTTATACCTTGAACTGCATGAGTTATAATTGCAGAAAGAGTGGTGTAACCAAAGGGGTATTCTCGGCGATGACGGGTTAATTAGTGAACATCATTCAATGGCAAATTTGTCTTCACCTTAACATGTTAAGTTTCAGTACCTGCGACAAATGGAAGTAGTTATCAAAAAGAGGAAACGAAATCCCCGCTAGTTCTTTCTTCAGTTTCTGTGCCAGTTTCACCTCCTCCAACAGCAATTGCACCTCCACCTGTAGTTTGCTGGGGCGAAAACAGAGCGAAATTCAGTGACGTAGTAGCTCGTAATCAAGACAATCTATCTCCAATGTTTTCCAATTACAGCAGTTGCAAAACACAAAGAGTAAGTTCACACGCAGTAGCTGGATCTTTCGGCGGAGATAGTTCAGATTGTGCAAAGTATCAATTTATGCAGGATAAAGCTTTGCACGAGTACAAGTTTAATGGAAAACCCGTTGGCACTCCAGTAGAGAAGGAAGGGCCATTAAATCACGCGGATCTTTTGGGCCTACACTCAAACAATCATTTGCATAGTTACTTTGCTAATACATTTAATGAACCAAAGGTATGTTGATATAACATTCAAAATGTTCAAAATTTCAATGTCCTTTTTATGAACTGCACTTTTTAATTTAAACGACAATATTCATTTCATAATGACGCATACATAATCTATTCATTTTTTTGGAAATTTCTTGAAACGCGGTTTTATATTTTATTTAACTATATCACCCCGTAAATTCGAAAACAAGCTTACGAGATAAAACCTAGAAACATGGTTATGTATTTCTATTTTTGATGTGGAATACTTTCCCGTAGTTTCATCAATATTTGTTTCTCGTAGGTTTGGTGGTTTTCTGGTAAATGTTTGAAATTATTCTTTTTTCTTAATAGGTTGAAGTGGTAGTAAAAAATAGTAATAATTAATAATTTGATAACATTATTTTTTTTTCCATTCTGTTTCAGTATGACTGCGAGCTGGTCCCATACACTGATTTACCCGACACTGATGAACCACTTGTTGAATTAGAAAATACAGAAGACAATGCGAATTGCAAATTATGGCACGACAGTAATTCAATTCTTGAATTGATGCCTGAAAATACGAGCTTTCAGTTACCAGAGCCTCCCATCACCGCAGAAAAAATTCCACCTCTACCAGATACTTTTAAAGGTTTGTTTTCTATTGACGTGGTAAATCTTATAAAATATTTCTCAAGGCTGATAATTAATTTTGAAATGTTTTATTATACTGCAGATAACTGGGTCACTGTAGAAACTAATTGGGAACCTTTGTACACACGTGGTGCCGTCGGCGAAGAGAGAAGCGGTGTTTGGGGAATAAACACTGGCGGCGTGTGGTCCGCAGCGCCGTGGGGAGCTCCAACACGACCATCTACGTTACAGCCTACTCCACAGC
The DNA here is from genome assembly GCA_035047105.1 of Galeopsomyia nigrocyanea. Lineage (NCBI taxonomy): Eukaryota > Metazoa > Arthropoda > Insecta > Hymenoptera > Eulophidae > Galeopsomyia > Galeopsomyia nigrocyanea. The sequence goes on along the minus strand of JAWWMK010000022.1, from coordinate 1,538,152 downwards.
CAAGGGATCCGAACATTCAAGTATTTTTCGTTTCCAATCATACAACATATTGAAAGAGAGTTCAATGCGATGAGCCATAAGCCATTTAAAAAGTTCTCCCAACCTTTGGTATAACGCAGTATAATTAAAACTTATATCTGTGGCTTTCCGGTAAAGTGCAAGTCCATTTTGGTGATTTCTAAATATTTGAATTTGAAGCTCGGAAAAAATTTGTAAGCTCTACCTGTCGTTTTTAAAATTTAATATTGAGCAAGTCAGTTATTCTCATAGCATTGCTTTCATCTCTTTGAAAGTAATTTGCCGATCTCACATATTTTCTTTGAGCTTCAAAACTACATATCTCAAAATTACGAAAATTAGTTCATACATATACAATTTCATCCGAAAAGCACGATGTAATGAATTAAAAAAAATTGTTTTCAAGCTTTCTTCCAATCGATACTAGAACAAAAAATATAGATAAATTTTCATATCTAGATATAGATCATATTACATTTTAACAGCTTAAAATTATGCGTATTATGTATATTTTTTGTAAAAAAAAAAAAAAATACCTACACTGATTTTCCCATAATTTATATTGGGTATCTAGATATGAAAATGTATATATGATATTTTTGTCAAGTCTTGATTTTCAATTTCGTAAACAAACCGTTAGCGCAAAGGCATATCAAATTTTTACAAATCTTGCAAATTTAAGAAAATTTTTTTATCTTGGAACAAAAACAGGTGTTTTTAGAAAATGCAGTCAATAAATAGTTTTCTCTGTATTTTAGAAAATAAAAATTCATCCATTTTTTTAACTAATTGAAAATGTATATCAGAAAATATCGTTTATCATTTGCAGGAACGTTCTGATTTCGATCCATTCCGATCTTTGAGTACAATATGGACACCGTCTTCATCGGATACATGGACTTCGAAACACAAAGAATGACTACAAAATCAATGGTACTCATTGATTATTGTGATAACGTTGCTGCATATTTTACGACTTTTTTAAAAGACCCTTATATCAAGAGTCTTAATGGGTGACGCACCAAATGTTTGTGATATCAAAAAATATTTCGTTTCTTCTTGTTATTTGCAAGAAATAAAAATGATAAAATTAAAAATTGGTGATTGATTCAAATTTTGAAACAAGTATTGACTTGTGTAATGCAATACTTTGTAATTTTTCTTTCTTTTCAACTTTGATAATAGCACATAAAATCAATTTCAATAAATTGAGCATTTGTTATTCATTTCAATATTTTTCTATTGAACGCTTATTCGAAATAATTTATTTGAATATTTGAAACAGGTATGGTATGGAGTTATTGTGTTTTTAACAAATAATTAAATAATTTCACCTTTTGTGAAGGAAAAAATTTATTGTGTACAAAATTTGATCTCAAATTTTTTTTAACATTATAAAAAATTCGTTTTTCAATTTCAAGATAATAGTTTTTTTTCTAATATTGAAATATATGTAACATAAAGTAGTTTTTAGATAACTGAGAAAAGATCACAAATGCGTAACTCGAAATCCTGGTATTTTGTTTGTATTACATGCACACGATTTTGCTTTTTGAAGTCTTTGCAACAGCATCTAAAAATATTATTTAGAAGTTACATGAATATTTACGTTTATTAATTATTAATTGTCATTAGATGATATACCATATTATCTTCTTCTATTTTTCTTTGCGATCTTTTTCTATTAATAGCCGAACTGCTTAATTTTTGTGGGGTCACATTTATTTTTCCTCTCTTGGGCTTTTGTTGGGTCATAATTTTTCTTAACAAAATTTCATTGTCACGTTCAATTTTCATAACTTCATTATTAGTGAAACTCATGTTTTTTCTTTGCGGAAGCATCATTGAACTTTTTAGAGGTCGCACTCCATTAAGATCCAAACTACTTATTTTTTCTTCCAAAGTTAAACATGAGTTTTTTCTATTATCTTTTGAAGTTAATGTTACTGTATCAGTTGATGTTTCAACAACACTTTGGTTTTTTATGTATGTTCTCGAATTAGTAAAACGGTACAATGGAATTTCACTTTTAGAGAACTCCTGGATGGTTTTCATTTCTAATTCTTCATCTGACTCATCAGAATCAAAAGAATCTTCATAAGCAGATTCAATGTCAGCCGTATCTTCTAAATTTATTTCTGCTACTTTTCCATCATCTGCTTGTTTATTTTCTTGATAATGAATTTCATTTTTGACAGGTAATTTTCGAATATCTAGTTGATTTTCATATTTCTTGTGATTATCCATTATATCCTTTATTCAATGTATATACTTATTTCAAAAAATACTTTAAAATAACAAAAATAACTAAAAGCAGTTTATAAAAAATAAAAATGACCAAGTAGCATTCTTATAGACTATGGACTTTATGAATATTGGGTTATGTATCCATGACAACCAAGAAAACAAAAACAAAAGTGTAATAAATGAATTTTATGATTTTTTAAATAACGTCAATTGTTAAAAAACCTGAAAATAATATGTACTGTACATTAAAGTCAAAAGTTAAATAAATTAGTACAATTCCTTTTTACATAAAAAATTATTTTATTTTGAGGTAAAAAAAATTTCTATAGATTAATTCTCATTTGGAAAGCCAAAAACTTTTAAACTGCCTGCATCTCTTTTTCTGTCATAACTGTCTTTGTCATCGCATGCATAAGCAAGTAGATATTGCTTTGGATGCCAAGCAACAGTAAATGTAGCTGCTTCCACGGGTATGTCAGTCACTTTTTCACCTGTTTCAACCTCACCAATGTCTATAACTAAATCTTCTGATGCAGCTGCTAACAATTTTCCATCATGCGAGAAAGATATTGTTCTGACAGGCCAATCTAAGCGAGAAAAAGTTCTCAAACAACACAGTTCATCAGCATCCCATAAAGAAACAAGAGCATCTGCTGAGCCAGTTGCAAAATATCGTCCTGTAGGATCGAACTCAATGCAAATACAAGTTCCTGGATGTGCTTTTATTACTTGCAATAGTTCTAAACTTGGATAACTTAAAATATGAACACAGCCTTGTCCATTAGTTAGGTAAAATGTGTCAGAGTCTTTGTTCCATGATATTTCATTCACTTCGAAATTGAATTGTTCTTCTACTTTTATTTTCATAGCTCTGGCATCAATGAATGTTACCAAATCTTCTTTATTACCAACTGCAATGGTATTGCCGTCTGGTGACCAACAAATGTTTATATTTTCACCTTTTGTACTTATGTTAGCAGTGCATTTTTGAGTGCGAGTATCCCATATCCTAACTGTCTTGTCTCCACTGGCAGTTGACAGGACTTCTGGATTAGATGCATGCCAGCATAGTTGATCAACACTGCCGCCATGGCCTCGAAATGTTGTTTCTAATTTCTGAAAACAACAATCTACATCATTCAAGTTCTTTTTTTAATTTCTTAACTAAAAAGTAGATCTCTATTAAATTAAATCACTAACTTTCATCAAGTAAGAATGTTGCTTAGAAAAGTACAATCAAGCTATTATTATAAAAAAATATTTAATAATGCCGGTATTCACGTAAAGAGGTTAAGACTTACTAAACGATCCGGTGTAAGTGAAAATATGCAGACACATTTGTCAAAAGATCCTGATGCTAAAAGTTTTCCATCGCAGTTCCAACCAACGCTGTGCACTTTTGCGGTATGACTTTGTTGTTCTCGAACTTTGCTATGAGTTTTAAAATAAGCAATCAATTCATCCACGCTACTTTGCGGTGCCATTTTTATTTACAGTTTACCTATAGCAACGAATATAGACTATATTCGTTGCCTATAGACTTGCCTAGACTTCTGGTGTTCTGGTTTTGTCTGTCGGCATTGCATTTGCAATGGTTGCTGAAGATTTTAGAGATAATGGACGCCAGTGTTACCACTTTCAGCCAATGAAATAGTTTGAATTTCTATTTTCGTTATCGGAATTTTCATCAATCTGACAGTATTTTCTTTTAATTAGAAATACTTTATGTAAAAATACTTAACAAAGACATTAGTGAGTACAAAAACTAGAGTGTTTCTCATATACTATAGTCAGTTTATTTTACACCAAATAAGAAAATTTAAAATCCGAACAGTTGAGAACACTGCCATCAATTTGATAATTGATAGTCTTCAATTATGTAGTGTAGTAGTGTCTATATCCCGTTTCATATACTGGTCTGCTACAGTGTAAATATTTATTACACACAAATATAGTTTTGCCCACTGCATGCTATAGTGAAAAGCTTAATTCTCAATCATTGTTCAATCAGTGGGTATTTCAATGTAGATGTTGCACGAGTTAAACAATTCTTTTTAATGTTTAAATCACATTTTAACCATAGTAATTGCTAATCAAGATAAATCATGTCAATATTCTTGTGTAAAGTGGTTTTTGGTAAGTTGATATAAAAAAAGAAAACCATTCAAGTCTACAAAAAATGGAATCAACCTGTGTATTATTTGATTTTTTATTTCTCCCTCATCAGCAGTTAACAGAGTATACATAGAGTTGTATACAAAATCATAGCTCCTTCTGTAAACTATGCTTGGCATACCAGAATGGTTCGACCATGGGTAGGATGGCTGTGTATTCTTTTTTTCATTTCAATGGTGTTTTATTTATATTTGTCAATAAACGGTAATAGATTGATTTTGTAAAAACCATATGACTGTTTTCTTATAATCTAAAGTATTTTAATCATTGTAGCACCAATTATAAGAAACCCCTACTTTGTACCAAAGCATTTACCAAATACCAAAGAATTTCAAAAAATTATTCACCCTATCAAAGAAAATACACCTACAATTCATGTAAGTATCTATATATTAAATATTTGATAATAAGTAATAGTCAAATAGATGAAGTCCTAACGGAGGAAAAGTACCAACCTTATATAAATTAACTTTTTTGTAGGAAAGAGACTGCACAACAATTCATATCGCTATTGTATGTGCTGGATTCAATTCAACAGTTACTTTGGCAACTACAGTTAAATCTATTTTATTTTATCGCACAAGACCTTTACACTTTCACTTGTTAGTTGATGAAATTTCCTTGAAAATTCTCAGTGTTCTATTCACATCCTGGAAACTACCTCATGGTAGAGATAAACATTATAATATTTGCAAAGTATACGAAAATTATTAATTAATTAATTTAAATGCAACATTTCTTGCAGTCACTGTATCATTTTATAAAACTGAAGAATGGGTACCAAAAGTTTCATGGATACCCAATAAACATTACTCTGGAGTGTATGGACTCTTGAAGCTAGTTCTTCCGGATGCTATTCCTGAAAGAAATTTAATAGTTTTAGATACAGACATAACAATTTTGAATGATATCTTTTTACTTTGGGAATTGTTCAAAGATTTTAACGATGAACAAGTACTAGGATTAGTTGAAAATCAAAGTGACTGGTATGTAAAATCTACGTTATACAATGTACATCCCTGGCCAGCTTTAGGCCGAGGTTACAACACTGGAATTATGCTGATGGACTTACATAGATTACGTGCCAAAAATTTTTCTAAATTGTGGGAAAATACTACAGTGCATGTATTGAAAGATATTTTCGAAACAAGTTTAGCAGATCAAGACATTATAAATGCAGTTATTAAGAACAACAAAAATTTTTTGTACAATATTAACTGTACATGGAATGTTCAATTAAGCGATCACGCTCTCAGCGAATCGTGTTACAGTAATACGAATAAAATAAACGTAATTCATAATTTTATCTTGCTTTTGTGCAAATACAACTGTTTAATTTGCATTACTAAATCTACAGGTAATTCATTGGAATTCACCTCGGAAATTCAATGTAAAAAATAAGTATGCCCAAGATTTTAAGAAAATGCATCAAGTTTTTCTTGAACTCGACGGTAATTTACTGAGACGTCGCTTATTCGGATGTAATAAGAATGAAGAACCAAGTCAAGTAAGTAGATTTATTCTCATAATTTTTATTACTTTAAATATTAAAAATAAGAAACTTATATTACTTATGATTATAGAGTAATGAGATGGACCCATGTATCAAATTTAAAGAAGGTGCCAAAATCGTATACAGAACGCATCCGTTTTTTTTGGAGTTTGAAAACAATGTAATAAATAGTGCGGACGTCCTTCTGGCTACTCAATGTAGTATTGATAGGATCGTACTTCTTGAAGATATGTCGAAATATTGGCCAGGTGTAATCAGTGTTGCTCTTTATTTGACTGACAATGAAGTACAAACTTTTCTAGATTTTGTTCATAACTCTGTTGAATTAAGAAATCGGAAAAATATTGCATATCACATTGTTTACAAAGAAGGAGTGAGTGTTGATTTTTTTGGAATAATCTAATCTATTTGAATTTGTACATATGTATAATAAACTCATTTTCAAAAATATATATTTTTTACAGGAATTTTATCCAGTGAATTATTTACGAAATGTTGCTATGAAATATGTAACACTACCATATGTATTTCAACTAGATATTGACTTTTTACCTCAACATGGGTTACATAAAATGTTAATCGACTATGTCATTGCAAACAATATAACGCAAAATCATCGTATTGCACTAGTTATTCCTGCATTTGAAACGCAAAGATATCGGTAAAAAAGTCGAACCCTTTTTCTTTTTTTTTTCCAATATAAATAAAATAATACTTGTCAAGTAGGCTTCTGCAAGCGCTCGGTTCGAAGCACCGAGACCACTCGAGCTTTCGGAGCAGCCCGAGCTTTGAAGCGGATCGAGCTTCCGAGCTTACGAGTTAATTCACGGGTAGAGTCTATAAATATGTAATCAAATATTCAAGTTTTCGAGATAATCGAACAATGTTACTCATTACTACTAAGGTAAAATGAAAATGATATTTTCTCATTTTCGAAAAATATAAAATAAAACTCAAAATTTCTTGAGTCTCTTTTTTGCCTTTTGAGCTTATTCCGACGCTTGGTCTGTAGGTGTAGAAAGTCTCGAAAATCTAAAAAGTTCGAAGGCTTGCGCTTTTGCAGAAGCCTACTACCAAAAGATTTCCGTAACGTAAATATATTGAATATTTCAGGTTCAGTTTTCCATCAACTAAAGCGGAACTTTTAAAATATTTGGATTATAGAATTTTATACACTTTTCGTTATCACGTTTGGTCTCAAGGACATGCTCCTACTAATTTCACATTTTATAGAAATGCAACAGAACCTTACGAAGTATCTTGGGAACCAGATTTTGAACCTTATATAGTTGTTTCCAGATCAGCGCCCAGTTACGATGAACGGTTCATTGGATTTGGTTGGAATAAGGTGTCTTATATCACACATTTGACAGCTTTGGGCTACAAGTAAGTCAAATTGGGGTTTGCACTACATTATATAAATGGTACCAGTAAAAAAAGATTTGGTTTGGTAAAGGTAATGAAACCATACACCCAATTAGAGCACATAATAGGATTTATTTCTCTGACGTTTCGGAATGAGAGTCGTTCCCTCTTCAGGAAGCTATAAAAACAAATTAATTTTTGCTACGCTAAAAAACTATGCTAATGTATGTATGTACACCCGACCTACATATATTCTTGCGGAACATTTTGAACCGAATGGCAACGTCGCACAAAAGTGCGCAT
>JAWWMK010000022.1:1509884-1530431 GCA_035047105.1 Galeopsomyia nigrocyanea | reverse complement strand
GAATGTGTCGTGCAGAAGTTGATTATCTGTTTTATTAAGATTTTAGCCGACTTTAAAGTTAGGGGTGCCGTTTTGCCGCACTCTCCCCTATATAAAAGTTAACTGATGCCGCCAAATGTCATAGGCTTCGTGATTTTTCATTGCATACGTGAAAGCTTGAAACCAATGAAAATGCAATGCAAATCGGCTGAAGTTATGTAGCACTGAAGTTTTGTTAGTAATATATCAATTATTCCAATCATGGTTATTTTATACTAGGTAACGTGGTATTCATACAGTACGATACAAATACATAAATAGACACATTGGTTGAACGGAGTCGTGCACAGGACCTGCTGGCGCTCGCAACATTGTAAGCGACAGAGGGAGAGAGAAAGAGAGTGAGAGAGAGAGAGAGAAAGGTGCAGCGCACGCCTCCCGAGATTCGATCTGTGCAGCGCCGCGCGAGTAGAGTGGGTAGGGGGAAAGCCGGCTCCAGCCATTGAGACGTTATCAATCCGCTTTTCCATTCCCGATCGTAGCACACGACGCATCTCATCCCTGCAGCAGGTCATGTTGCCGGCCGGCTGATGGCAGAGACTGGACTCCTGTCACGTGTGCGTCGGCGGACTCGGAAACGCGTTCGCGGCGAAAGCCCCTTCTTGGCAGCGATTCAAGTGCAAGATCGAGGACAAAGAGTAAGACGTCTACTTGTCCACCCCCACAGTCGTGAGTACCTTTGCGAGACAATAAGCTGAAGGTCACAGCGTTGACGAAAGTCTGGGCGCCGCTGCATGTTTGTATTTTTGACTTTCTCGTGCAAAATAACACTTGCTCTACTCGTTGCAAACGCTCTTCGCCGGCGTTCGTCATTTCACGACCTTCGTCCAGCTTTTTTTCCTCCTTAGGTTTTTCACGGCAGACGCAGATCTCACGTCTCTCCGTGAGAAATAATGCGGTGACGTGATTGCACAATATGCTGAGTTTGTTAAGGATTATCTGAATTCGCGATATCGTCGTTACAACTTAAAAAAGTAGTTTGACAGATGAAAATGATGCTTGATACTGAAAAATGAGTTTCGGTATCAACATTTATTATGAAGACGTGCTATTTTCCTATGCTAAATTATATGACAATGTCTTAATTATTCCACCTTAACCTTCTTATTATTGACCGTTTCAATTATCTTAGAAATTTGCGTAAAGCCAGATTTTTGGCCAAAATTTTTTCGTTTTGTAACGCTGTGCAGCGGTTTGTACACAGAAGTACAAAGTAAATATTTCATATGAAAATTAGCGAGTTTGCAAGTACATTATTAGTATATTACTACCCAAGGTCGCGAAAGTATTAGCAAGTCCACAGCACGTGTAAATTGTCAAACACGTGCTATGGGTTTGCTAATCTCGCGGCCATTGTATACTATTTTTTTGTCTAGCGAGGCCGAAATAAGGATGTTACCGACCGAGCCGCGGCCGGGAACTGCCTACTTTCGGGGCACTGGACAAAAAATGAATATTTATTATCATAACTAAAAGCAATTACTTAAACAATGTTATCAAAGTAGCGATTTTTGCATGAAATAAAATATTTAGAGGCCTGCGTTTCACTTTATGTTTTCATTATTAATTGCAAAGCTTCTAATATTGGAACTGGTGCAATAGAACTTGTCCCGTTTATTTTAGGATAAAAACTGGAGTGTCTATTAATAAAATACGCTAGCGTTTGAATATATGTGATTAAACTTGATTATATTTCGTTAATAAAATGAATCGGAGTTATTTTTCAAAGGAAGCTTATTCATTATAAAATCAACCCGCCGATTGATAGACCGACGGAATGGTCGAAATTCAATTGAATCGAGCTAGATTTCTTGAAAGATTTATTTTACAGCAGATAGTAGACGATGAGAAAATGTCGATTAGGGTAACGCGGCGAAAGCGCGTAAGCTAATGCAGGTGTATGCCGGAAAAGGAAAGGGGTTAAGCGTGATTACACAAGATAATAAAGCGAAATGCGATGTTTTGTGTTGCAGGCGGCGGCGGCGGCCGAGAGAACATGAAGGGGCCGAGGGGCAGAGGAGCGTGGCTGTGGTGGCTGCTGGCCGCGACGACCTGGCTGTGGCGGCTGCAGGGCTGCTCGGGCCAAGTGGACTGGGAGTGCGTGGCCTCGTGCAAGTGCATCTGGGTGTCGGGCAAGAAGACGGCCGAGTGCAAGCGGCAGAACCTGACCGAGGTGCCGGACGGCCTGTCGCCGGAGATCCAGCACCTCGACCTCAGCGGCAACCAGCTGGGCCAGCTGGCCGCGGGCGCCTTCACGAGCGTCCACCTGGACAACCTGCAGAAGCTGGTGATGCGCGAGTGCGGCCTGCGCGGCCTCGACCCCGGCGCCTTCCACGGGCTGCGCATCGTCATCGAGATCGACCTGTCGCACAACAAGCTGCGCCAGCTGAGCCGCGGCACCTTCGACCAGACCGAGCGGCTGCGCGTGCTGCTGCTCAACCACAACCGGCTGCAGCAGATCGAGGACGGCCTCTTCCACGACCTCGAGTTCCTGCAGAAGGTCGAGCTGAGCGACAACCACCTGGTGCAGGTGGGCCAGCGCAGCTTCCGCAACCTGCCGGGCCTCGCGACCCTCGCCCTCGACGGCAACAACCTCACGCGCCTCGAGGTCGCCAGCTTCGAGGGCCTGCCCAAGCTCGGCGGCCTCGAGCTGCGCAAGAACCCCTGGCACTGCGACTGCCGGCTGCGCGCCTTCCGCGACTGGGCGCTGCAGCGCAAGCTCTACACGCGGCCCACGGCCTGCGCGCAGCCGGCCCGCCTCGCCGGCAAGCCCTGGGACGAGCTGCAGCCCGAGGAGCTGGCCTGCCTCGGCCGCATCGCGGCCCTCGGCGCCCGCGCCCTGCCCGACGCCTCGCTGCTGCTCTACTGCCGCGCCGAGGGCAGCCCGCGGCCGCGCGTCGCCTGGCTGCACCGCCAGCGGCTGCTCGGCAACGCGACCAAGCGCCCGGCCTCGGAGCGCGGCTACCTGCTGCGCCAGCACGGCGCCTGGGCCAACCTCACGATCCCCGAGCCCGGGCCCGCCGACCGCGGCGAGTACGTCTGCGCGGCCAACAACTTCGCCGGCAACGTCGAGCGCAACCTCAGCCTGCCGCTGGGCCTGGCGCCGGGCGACGAGGCGGGCGGCTCGCGCGCCGACGCCGGCGACGCGCTCCTCGGTCTGCCGCTGGCGCTGGGCCTCGGCCTCGTGGCTTTCGTCTTCCTGCTGCTGGCCATCACGCTCTGCTTGTGCTACTGCCGGCGGCGCCGGCCGCGCGGCGACGAGAAGGGCCAGGAGGCCGCCTCGCTCGACCAGCACGGCCTCGGCGAGCAGGAGAAGTCGCTCATCACGGCCATCAATCCGGTGGTCAAGCCGCCCCGCAGGTACGAGGCGCCCTCGGTCACCTCCCACGGCACCGAGATGACCGAGCTCAACAGGACGCTCCTCGACAATGATTCCGTCTTCGGTGAGTGGCTGCTTCTATCTTTGTCCCGCGCTTTCTCTCCTTCCTAGCTCCTTCCCCGATCTATTCTTACAACGACCCCTTCGACCGATTTGCGTCTCGTACCTCATTCAATTTCTTGTTCTTCTTCGTACAGAGCTAAACAAAATTCAAATACGTTACAATTCCGACGAGAGTCGACTTTAATTCAATTATCTACACTGAAATATTGATAGTTTCCGCTTCATTTCATCTCATCAAGACTCTTTATAATTTCTAGAAAATATTTATGTAAGAAAAGATTTCTTGCGATGCAGACGTTATAATTCATTTTTTTTTTAATTTGATAACGAATTGATATTCTTTTATTTGATTCTTACGAAGGTGTACGGCGAATATACGGCGATACGAAGTAGTTCGAGCGTAGCTTTGGTCAGACGAAGGTCGATAATTTGATTTATCGGTAAATTTCAGCGGACGGCGTTGGCAGCGTGGTCGGAGTGCTGGCAAACGGGCTCCACGAGGAGGAGCTGCGGGGCCGTGCGAGTCCCGAGCTGGAGGCAATGATGTGCGGCTCAAACGGCTTGGCGGCGAGTCGCGGTCAGCATGGCGGCAGCATGATCAGCGGCATCGGCACGCTCTCGCGCAACACCACACCCTACCGCCAGTACCCGCCGGATCTGCTGGCCTTCTCGGCCGGGCGCAACTGCTCGCCGACCTCGCAGGCTTCGACCGCCCCGGACAGTTCGCGCCTCCAGCAGCAGCAGCAGCAGCAGCAGCCGTCCTCGCCGGTGCCGGTGGGCATCGTGGCCGCTTACACGCAGATCGGCTTCAAGACGCTGCCTCATCCGGTGCGCTCGAGTTCGGCGACGCCCTACAGCCTTGGCCACAACTACCCGTCGATGTCGAGACACGCGGCATACGGCACTATACCTCGAAGACCGAGGGCCCCTAGCTGGAGCAGCGCCCCGCCCATCTCGCCAACCGAGCGAGGTCAGTATCTCGTCGCCAACTTCCTTCCCTCCTAGTGTCCTTCTGTCCTTCCTTCCTTCCTTCCTTCCTTCCTTCCTTCTTCCTCCTTCGATTCCATTCAGTGCCAACAAATGACCATACTTAGTGCATGCTCTCTGCGCTACTTGCACTTCTCACCATCGTTCACGCTACTTTCCGCCATCCAACCCTCATTACAACTTCACATAACTCTTTTCGAGATCATTCATCCTTTCACTTCATTTCGGTTTGTTTTTTCTTGAAATACGTGCTCCCAATTGACGTCTATTCTTACTTCTCATTCCCCTTTTTCAATCAAGCACTCAATGAATCTTACTCATAATAATTATACTTACTGATAATAATCACGTTTTTGAATGAACTATGAGCTTCTTTTCAAATAAAACTGACGACTTATTGAATAACCTGAAAATTTCAATCGACGGAATTTGACAAATCAAACATTCGTAACGCAGACTATTCGCGCTTGACAGTAATGTTTATGTTAAAATTTCAATTCGATACTTGCACAATTTAAATTTAACCGAGATTAAAATCATGAACAGTGAAAACCTAAAAACTCATCTCCGCGAAGAAGAGAAATAGAATCTCATTATTTCTCAACAATCTTAACTTTGCGCGCTAACACTTCAAAGAATTGGAAAACTTTTTAGGTCTAACGGATGTGCCTCGTTATTGAATTGGAGCAGTGACTCAATTGCCATCGTTATAATTGAAATACGAAATAAACATATTGCATTCTTCATCTTATAGTTACATGCTTCAAAGTTTGATTTGTTGGACAATAATGTAATGTTACATTAAAATCAATTATAATCACCTTGAAAATCATCTATACCTTATCACGAAGGAGTATGAAATGCACGTCAATTTCTTTTTGTTTGTTCTTAATTTTGTGAAACTTTTTGAAAATGATGAAATTTTGACTATTTTATGTTACATGCCTGACCTAACCGGTCTTCTTCTACTCATGTTCCGATATCTTGGGTTTACACTTGGACAGTTTTAAGTGCAGTATAAATAAAACTTTTTAAGCTACATTGCATCTTTCGCAGATGATTCCCGAGTGTACAAATAAGGTTAATGACAATTGTACAATGGTAGTTTGATTTGTTTAGTTCGTAAATGTCTTATCATTTAACTCACTGAACAAATTGTTATAAACAACTTAGGTTCTCAAGCACACTTTGCACACAAACATTTTTCACGTTTTTGTCAAGACAATATGTACGATTGGCTCATCAAAATTTTATCTTACTGCTTATTGATCGACTCATTTTTACCTCTCTATTCATCATTTAAGAGGTGTACATATTGGTAGAGCCATGTGTTATTCTAGCAGTAATAATAATATATGATGAAGCGTATTTTAATTATTGGATCTTCGAAATTAATTATTTTACGGTAAAATTATCTGAATTTGCAATACTTATGTACTAAAGATATTCATTACAATTTGCTATGAATAAATAATTTAACTTGAAAGTATTCTCGGATTTTTAAAGAACAAATTTTTTATTTGAAAAAAAAATTGATCCGCGAAGAAGCATGTTAACGTGTAGCAAAATAGTAGGTTGCAAGCATGCATACTGCAGAAACGAAATAGATTCGACAGACTCGACGATTCTACTCTGTCAGAATAAACACGATGTAAACTTATACACTACTACTCTCTATTTTGATTGGATGTTAGAGCCTGAACTTATTTTAGCGCTGGTGTCGTATGTCACACTTTGTCAGCGTGAAAGTAGTTGATAAATTTTTATGGTTATTATTTGATAGATGTAGTGCACTGGTACCTCCAAAGACCAAGCTCATCGTTGAGTTTGTGGAATAAATTTGATGCAAACAATAAGTATAGCAATCGAGTAAGGTACGAGTGCACAATATCTAAAGTCGTTTCCGAGAAAGCACGCTTGTGACTGTGTACGATATAAAGAGTTGAGAGAGAGAGAGAGAGAGAGGGAGAGAGCGAGGCGACAATTAACATTGAAATATTTGTCGTTTGGGGGCGCAGAGCTTGCAGAGCCCGCAGAGCCGGTGTACGACAATCTGGGTGTGCGCACGACCGCGGACGGCAGCTCGAGCTCGGTGCTGTCGCTGAACAAGAGCCCGGAGCCAGGGCTGTCGATGCGCGGCAGGCCGCTGCCGGCGACTCCCGCCCAGACCCCGGGCACGCCAAGCTCGGTGTGTTCGTTGCCAGTGGCGCGCGGCCCGGCCCAGCTGTTCGCCGATCGATCAGCCCCCGAGGGCGCCCCGGAGTGGCCCGCCAAGGAAGAGTCCCAGCCGTCGCCTCGCTTCGACCAACTACCGCAACAGAAGGAGGAGGAGGAGGAGGGGGAGGACGTGCCGTCGCCGTCGCCGTCGCCGATGCCACGAGAAGAGAAGCCGGTGCTGGTGCCGAGCTGCGACAGCCCGAGCGCCGTCAGCCTTGGCAGCAGCACTCCCAAGAAGGTGCCGCCGAGGCCGCCGCCCAAGCCCAAGAAGAAGAGCGCCAACGGCCCCCTTTACGAGGACGAGGGTGAGGATGGCACAGAGGTTGGTTATCATTTTCTCGATCCGACGAATGGCAATGACAATGCGAATTTCGTTGTCACCTCCGACGTTCTGCTTGCAGGTATGATTATTGCGATTGATCGGCGCGCGCGTATGAGACCGGGCGCCGAAGTGGCTCCGCCAGTGCGAGCTGCTGCCGCTGATCCTCGCTAGCTTGGCCATTTGCAACGAGGGACCGCTAGTGCCTTTAACGCTGCTGAGGCGCGCCACAGACTGAGAGCAAAGAAGCGAAAGGCCACTCGTATTCGACGTCGAGCAACTGCTGCGCTAAAGAAAAAACACGGCCTTTCGATTCTTTCTTGCCAGGGCTTCCAGCACACTAGCCTATCTCTCGAGAGCGGACTGCATATACAGCGAGACGGGCTCTGCGCTGCACACTAGCACACTCGCTTAATTACTTGACGCTGCGCAGTATCACTGCCCAAAAAAAAGCGCTATCGTTCATGTTTCTACAAAACTATATTGTATACTGTCTTAGGAAATCAAGCTAGTTATATTGTTATTATCGAACCGCTACGGCATCGTTTACACCTGATAAGTTTCATTGCCTTTCCCCGTCGCGCGACACTTTGTTTAGCTACGACCTAGATCTTCCTATACCATGCACGCGCCTTCGATGGCAATCAACTGAAAATCTATCTCTAAGAATTCTATGATCTAGGTTCAATATTTTATCATTTACGCTCGTGCAAGGACCATGCGTTGAACACTTCAACAATGCCATTGTACGGACTAATCCGAGGGTATTTTATGACGAATGATCGCGCCTTTATTGATATGATTGACCAGGCAGAATTGAAAACCTTGATTTAGCACAAACTTTCGTTGAAGAAAATGGTATTTATGTACATATCGACGAAGTTAGTAATGCATTTGAAAGAAAAAAAATACATAATAATTCTACGTCTTCGCTAGTATAGGACGAAAGCATCGAGATTGTATGCATGCATTAATCATCCTATCACTTGAATATTTCTTTTTCAAACCTGGTGCTAACAAGATTTTACTCCAACAAAAGCAACGAATGACTGGTTGAGAGTCGGTAACTGTTCGTTTTATTTTCCTTAAATCCTCAACTTTTTGCATGTTTGCATTCGTTAACATTGTTCCCCTTTACTGCGTCATTGTTGAAAATATACGTATATATATATACATGAATAGAAACCAATGCTCGGTGGTTATTTACATATAGAATTAAGTCTTGAAATGTTCGATATAGTTTTCAATATAAGGCTGCCGATCATTTGAATCTTTCGGCAAGATCGTCTTGAGTAAAAATGATCGTTGTAAAATAGATATCTTGAAAAATGATGATGAAGAAAAATAATAAGATACAAGTGCGAACAAAAATTTACTTTATGTGGGCTACGAAGACTCGATGTATATATTGTATATTCATGCAAAATTGATATTGCAAGAAACCACTTTTTTTACATCTTTCTCTAATAACGAATTTTTTTTACTGATTTATAAAAAAAAATCATCATTGACTATTTTACTAATAATACCTTACTACCATGTGTTCTATCGACTTTTTTCGTGTCACGTTTACAGAACATGATAATCAGACTGAACAATCAGCTTTCTATTTCGCTTTTGTTATATCAATCATTAAAAAAAGAATCGCGTATCAAACTATGTATTTTTATACGTTTTTAACTTTTCGTCGGTTAAGATATTGCATAAAATTACAAATTTAAAATATTTTGTGAGTTATTGTTGATGAGGGCCATAATAATCTTAGTATTACTAGTTCATGTACGTTAGTTTACTTTTTAATATTTTATATCCTATTGCTTTCCAGAAAAAGTTAATTTCCAATTTATGTAATTTAATTACCTAAATGCATTTTAAACTATATATATACCCTTTCAAAACTGCCTAGCTGAAAAAATCGTGTTGTCAGAGATAGATTTTATTATCAATATATGAATAAAAACTGAGAGAGCACGTTGTATTCAGTATTTATATATATAAAAAAAGGATCGCCTACATATATGTATATGGCGTTAATAACGTTTGCCGAAAAATAATCGTATACTTAAGGTGTAGTATTGTTTTATGTGAGCCAAAGAAGTTTTCACATTGTAAAACTTTCGAATGAATTATAAATATAACTGAATGTATACATCTGTTCATTATAATAGTGTATGTACGGTTTAAATTTAAACTGACTCGAAAAGAATGACGAAACGAAATTATAATAGCATTTCGTAGCCCACTCTTTTGAAAAAGAACTTCCCATGTAAGACTTTCCTGAAAGGCCAAGACTCTATCAATCTTAATGGATATCCGTATAAATAATTTTTTACGAAAAGTATATGCAGCAAAAAAACGTAGCATGGGCTGATCACATACGATCAGAACAATTCCTTAAGTTCCGTGTGGACGATGGCGTGATTTGATTATGTCATTTATTATATGAGAGATCGATTCAAAGAAAACTATATTATAGATAATTAATAAGAAGTATAATATATTATACATAATACAAACAAAGATTGAAAAAGTTCTTGTTAGCGTGTTAGACAGCGTAAAAACATAAACACGAAAAATTATGCTCAAAGGTATTAACAGTTTGAAAATGGAAGGTCGAGAATGGTTTTAAATTATTATTTGATTTTCTGCATCAC
Organism: Galeopsomyia nigrocyanea; assembly: GCA_035047105.1. Classification (NCBI taxonomy): domain Eukaryota; kingdom Metazoa; phylum Arthropoda; class Insecta; order Hymenoptera; family Eulophidae; genus Galeopsomyia; species Galeopsomyia nigrocyanea. The sequence goes on along the minus strand of JAWWMK010000022.1, from coordinate 1,520,773 downwards.
ATATTTGTTATTTTTATATAATTCAATTCAATTATACATATGATTTAGTATGCATGAATTTTAGAAAAATTGATTCAATATTCCAAACAACTTACAAGAAATATTTGATTTCTAATAGAACTGGATCATATAGATATAATCTATTTTATGGATATAAAAAGTGATACTTTATTTTTCAATATAATTTGATAATTGGTTATGTATGTTAATTGCGAAGTTGTACCAGTATTGACGTTAATGAATGAGTCTTGAATGACAGTTATATAATTCATTTGTAATTTTAGCTATTATTACATTCAATAATTTTTCAAATGATATACCATTATCAAGCACATGAGACATTTTCCTAATTAAAAAATTTTGGTTCTTATTTCTTGATCTTTTGTTAATCATTTGATTATCAGGAATGAAAACTTCCAGCTTGAATGAATTCTATTTAGTAGTTGTAAATAAATTTTGCTCACATTAACAAGATTAACAGTCAATTACTTTATCTTGAGAAATTACAAACCAAACGAGGAAGGTAAAGTATATTTCAATTGGAAATTAAATTTTTCTGTGAGTTTTAATGACCGACAAGGAGAGTGTCACTTCTCCGGATCACCGATTCACATGTAACTTTGGGATCTTTTTTCATACATAAAAATATGTAAGAAGCTGCGTCCATTCATCCTAATTCGATATTTCTATAGTTATAAGCTATTTCTGTCCAAACTGTGAAAATATATGACTTGTAATGGAAATAGCTTGTAATCTAAGCATTTATAGTTATCGCAATATTACCAAATAATAACTGAGATGAAACTCTTTCGAAAAAAAAATTTGTTCAAAAAGATCAAACCGTTCAAAAGTTACACCGTTTCAAAAATTGTGTATGAAATCTTCAATAAAATACTTTGTTTCGGAAAAGTGACTAATTAGCTTATGAAATATTAATGTCATATAACGTCGGAGCGGTTTGATCTTATTGAATACATTTTTTTTCGAAAGATCTCAGCTTTCATTTGGTAATATTACGATAGCTCTATAATGCTTAGATTACGAGCTATTTCCATTACAAGAGAGCCATATATTTTCACAAGATTTGACAAAAATAGCCTATAACTATAAAGTTATCGAGCATTAGGATGAATGGACGTGGTTTCCTAAATATGTCTACGTTTGAAAAGAGATTCGAAAGTTACAGACAAATCGGTGACCCGCAGATGTGACACTTTCCTTGGAAGTTACTTTTTTGAAATTTACTAAGTTTTGGTAAGAGCTGTCGATCAACGTATTTTGCTAAAGTTAAGAAAGCCTTTTTTCTATATATGTTTATTTTAAACTAAAATTTGAATATTGAAGCCAATATATGTGTATATATATAAATAAATAAATAAATACATCATAAATAAATATCTTGTACCATAAAAGAATATATAATGTATAATAGTATGCATTATACGAATTATAATCTTTTCTAAAAAAAATTTTATGCATTAAACTAGTATGATAATAAAATAATTATTTGCAGATTTTAAAGCATAAATGATGTAAGAATGCAGATTTGTACACTGTGTAAAAAGAAACTATAACGATGCATAAAATGATAAGATATAAATAAAGAGGAATAATAAAACTTTTGAGTCGATTATTTTATTCAAAATTCTGGTAATTGATTATTCTAGTAAAACAAAATATTACCCGTCCAACTTATACTCCATTTTTATTTATAATTCGTTACCAACAACGTAAAATATACTTTATTTACTCGGTGCAGAAGGAGAAAGAATACTTGGGTATTTTTTATAGCTTGAAAAAGGAGGAAATAAAATGAAGAAAAGTTGGAAAGAGCTATTTAACCACAAAGCCGCGAGGAAGAACCCACTTTACGAGGCTCATGAAAAGCGAAACAAGGTGCAGAAAGAACACATATAACAGCGATTGGAGAAAGCAGGTCAACGAAAAAAATCAAAGATTAAATCAAGCGTATAACCAAAAAATGTGGAAGTGACAATGTTTCAGTAAACATGAAATTTTTTATGCAACAAAAATAAATAAATAAATGAGTATTTCAAAAAGAAAAATATTGTTGAATAGTTTTGTCAAATTAGAATTCAGCAAGTATTAACATAGCCAACATAATGGTATAAGAGAATAACTGTCATGTTTTTGTAAGTAAAGTTATGCTATAATGCATTTATTACTTGCTCTTTCGTATACCATAAAAAATGCGAATACAACCTTGTGAGCTGAGAATAGCCAAGTGATAAAACTGGGTAACTGCGAGTTTTTTTTTTATTTTCCTGGCAAAATGAAGTCAATTTTAAAAGGGGCTAATCTTGCTTCAACTTTTTTATTGGAAAAATGCGCATACAATTAGAGCAGTTGTCCGAAAATTGATTGTCTTAATGCAATCTTTGTAAATTATTTAAAAATAATACGTGAATTATTATTATTATCTTTTATTCTGTACTTATCTAATATTTTGATAACAGACCGCGAGGACGTAATTCTATTGATGGCTTCTTATATTAAACAAAGCACTTTATACACATAACATTTCGATAAAATTTATTGTTTCAAAATTATAATAATGATACATTCAATTTTTTGTAAATTAATATTAATACTTTCATTTCGGTACATTTCGGTCACTAAATTTATCAGAAACAAAACCCGACATTGATTAATTATATTCGTCCTGATTAAACTGAATTAATAATAGTAATCACTTGTCAACGACGTTTTTGCCAAAATGATTTAATTTAATTTCTTCGAAACAAGCATGTTCCAGCATGTTCATCGTCAGCTATTACATTATTTTAATCATGGTATAATTTAATTGTTTATCCCGACCATATTGAAGTGTATTGTTTGATCTTTCGAAATTTAACATGAGGAAATCATGTTTATTTTAATTTCGAACCACTAAGATGTAAATTTGGGTATACCCATATATGAACTCATGGAATGCAACTACATGGAATCCTCATGCCCAGTTTTTTTGAAGATCATACAGTGCAGTTATTTATATATAATTGTTTTAGCATTTTTGAATATTTTCTTGTGAGTACAATTTTTCGTTAGTCTTTTATAATGTATGTATATATTATATTACTTTGTACGTTCTTGTTTTATCTACATACTGCCATTGATCCCAAGTTCATTAAGAGCTGCCTGTATATGAGAATCTAGAGGTTCGTTTTCGTCAATATTACTGTTTTTATAATCGTTCAAGAAATAGCATGTTCCTTCTTCATCTCTTGGCATCTCTTTAGGTAGATTGTCTTTAGACCTTTCTTCTAAAATAAATCCGGGCCCTTGTATTAAAAAACTGCAACAATTTAATATCAACAATAAATTTGACATACATTATATCTCAAAGAAACTATATCAAGAATTATGATTCGAGTTAACGAAAATGACAATAGTTTACCGGTATGTAGTTGGACTAACATTAACACGCAGCGGTTCACTGGACGATTCAAATTTATTTGCGATAGTCACGTTATGGCCAAAAAGACAGTACCTCGGCATCTTTTTTCCAACAACACCAGCAAGAACCATGCCGGTGTGGATTCCTATTCTCATCTACAAATCAAAACAATTTGTTAATCGAATTGGGACATACGAATCTGATTAAAAAAAATATTTGAGTGCGAGGATACAAAATGTTCATTCTGATTTAATTACTGAATAAAAATTAATCTATTCTTTTTGTCTTGATAACAATGAGACTCTTAGCATACACTCATAGCTGTAGACAAGTTTTTCCGCGCTCAGTTACTAAGCTCTAAACTCTAAAAAATACAGTCGAAAAATGAGATCGTATAACCAATCGATCATCGTGATAGGACCCGGAAAAACGCAAATGGAATTTGCAGCGAAGTGATTGGATTATAAAAATTTTTGGTAAAAATAGACGTTTTTCATACTCCAACATTCGATATTTCAAGATGTGATTTTAAATACATATTAATATTACGTATTAAATTTTATACGATGTATTTTATTAATATCTATTGGATAAAATTCATATCGATTAAATCATAATATAAATCTGACGAGATAACGATTTTTAAACTACTCAATTTTAATTTTTTTTTCTACAAACATTCATAATTTGTTGACCAGTTGATGCTGAAATAGCAATTTGTATATACCATATGTTGATCTTAAATATTCACTTTGAATTTTTGCTTTGCTTTTTACCAAGGGAGTTAAACTCCATTCTCATATCGACTGCTGGAAAAGTCGATATTTGGTACACTGCGGTTCTATCGGTAAGTAGAAATAACGCGCATACCTTAATAGGTTTACCATCGTGGGTCATATGCTGTGTGCAAGTATGTATCATTTTCAATGCCATCCACGCTATTTGCTGAGCGTGAAAACTTGTGTTTTTGTGCAAACCACAGGCCACACAATAAGCATCTCCTATTGTTTCCACCTGCAAATAGAATTGTAAAGCTCTTTTTGATTTTTCTTATACTTACAATTTACTCTACGCCGACTAAAACTAACTCATACATGACTATGGTTGTAACAAAGTAAAAAAAGAATTATAGTTTTTGTGATCAAATCATGTAACTATGGAAAATATATCAAGTGAAATCATTCTAGGCTTATTATGCTTTTCAAGCAGTTTGACTTTGAAAAGTAATTTTTCAATTTCCAGAAACGAATATGTAAAATCAATAAATTGTTTTGCTAGCTTGAATATTGTTATTATTTGACACCTTCAACATATCTTCTCAACGAGCGGATATTGTATAATAAACTTCAATTTTTGTTGTTATTGTATGTACATACGTACAAAAATGATGACTTAATATAATAAAATATAGTTAATAATAAAAATTTAAAACTAGATTTACCTTATAGACATCAAGTTGACCACAGTACAGATCGAACTGTTGATACAAATTTTGTAGCATGTTTATAACCATCATTGGAGTAGCTGTCGAACAGATTGCTGTGAAGCCGACTATGTCACTAAATAGCATTGTTACATCGGCATAATTTTTCGCCTCAATAGTTTCTCCTGTAAAAATTTCAATTTATCATCAACAATTGTTGCTTGAAATTAGTCAAAGAAATGACGAGACGAAAAGACTTTTACGCAAATCCTCAGTTTTTAATTAGTATATCAAATCGATTGTAGTTTGTATAGTAATTAGTATGCTGTTTAATAATAGCAATAACGTACGACCTGTTATACTTGAAATAATTTGAAAAGCTGTTTCTTTAAAAAATATCGTATGAGATTAAAGTTTAAACGAGACCTAAACGTTACACTACATAACATTACTGATTATTAACGAGCTGAAAAAGGTGGTTTCAGAAATTACTCCACGCAATTCAGTAGAGTAAAGCAGGATAAACCTTGATAAAAAAAGATTTTGCTGAGAAAAAAAATTGATCGGATTTGGCGGGTGTTCGTTGGTCGTATATAGCATAAAGAAGTAAAGTGCATCCCAAACATACCAAGCCAGAGACGCTTAGCTATATCCGGCGGGAAGATAAGATGAAGAAGGCTGACATTTTTCTCCCTTTCGGCGTCGACAGCTCGATTCGCCTCCTCAATAGAGCTCTTCAATTTATCCATGCGTCGGCGTAAACCGTCCTATGTAAAGCAGATCATTGTAATTCAGTTTGGCATGAGAGCGAAAACATTTGCACAATATGGAAACGTTTCGGTGAATATTCTTTTTTTTTTCTTTTTAAAGCGCCTCAGCATTGTGTTGTATCTGTATCTGTTCTCTTCAAAGCAAAGACAGTGTGCAGCCGATAAAAGCCAACAGATACTGGCACTCTTTTATTTCACTGGATTTCCCAATAAATACTTCCGACTGACTGATTAACTTACCTGAGCTCGCGCTTGCTCGCCGACGAGAATAACGTCTCTCGTTGCATCGTGGAGTGGAATATCCGAGATAAAGAGACCTCGGCCGGTGAGTCCCTCTAATCCGTTTAGAAAAGGCGAGCTGACGAATAGAATAGAGTCTGATTCCGGGCAATGAACCATTTGTCCTTTGAACTCCAAGCCCTTCAATAGAAATAGTATTAGGATCCATGTTTGAAAAGTTATGATTTCGCTTCGACCTCACTTCCAATCAGTCGCAACTTTATTACTATTATAATCTATTTTCTCTAACTCAATCCATTATGCTAAATAAGGTTTTTACATACTCGACAGAATTGGGTTTCATATAGGTATGCCGTGTGTAAATATTGACTTTAAATTATTGACTAAACTTTCAGCTGGCTACAAAATTATACAACTCAACCAATACGCTTTGAAACAGGGTGGCAGCGGTTTTATCCTCGCACCTCGTTTTACTGTTATTTTCGCTCAATTTGTCGTTTTATGTTAGACAGCGTCTGTGGCTACACGAAACTACAAGCGGTAAACGTAAACCAGGATGAAATAAAAGAAAAAGAAAAAATATACGTACTGCGAAGTAGTTTCTTTTCCGATAAAGACAGTATTTTTTGATAAATTCGAGATAAAACAAAGTACACTTTTATACATCTCTCATTTATATTTTTAATAATGAATGTCCTTTTTTTAAAACGTATCAATTTATAAACTATTTAAAAATAAAATTTCAACATCTGTGGCGCATTATTTATACAAGAAATTCAAATGCCCAGTGGCGGCGTAATTCGATTATTTCTGAGAACGACGTGAAATGAAGTCAAGTAATTGAGATGAAAATGCTGAAAGAATAGCTTTTGAAATGAAACACCCCTTTGCTCTCGTTAATTTGATCTAATCTTTTGTTAAACACATTGCAGATCAAAGCAAGGGATAATAGAAGTGCACTTTCTTTTTTCAAATCCGATGCGGGGTAATCCAAACTAAACTAATTATAATATCTGAAAGAAAAAAAATACACGCGAAAAGGTTAACGAGAGAGCTGAGCTTGAGTGGATTGAAATCCGTGGCGCTAATGAATTTATGCAGCGAGTATAAAAAAAGAAACCAGCTGGAGTAGTTTGTAGCGATTGGCGATGCAAATAAATTCAATTGATAGCCGGAGCGAGCGATCATTAAAGAGTTCCGGTGAGAAAAGTTTACGAGGGCCATTGGTGCAGGCTATACAGCACCGATTGAAATACAAATGCCGAATGAAAGCGACGATAAGTATAGAAGTTTGGCGACAGCGGAGTCGCGGCGGAGTTAACGATAATAAAAGTCGCGAGAGAAGATAAACAAAGAGAAGAGAGAGAGAGAGAGAGAGAGCAGCAGCTGACGCGTCTTTTTGGCGCGCGGGAGTTAGCGGCCGGACGGCGGCAGTGGCTGTTAATTATACCTCGGCTTGAAATTGCTCGGTGCCAGGAGGTCGCTGGAGCGCGAGGACAAAAGGCGTGTTGGACCTCTTGAGAATCTCGTGGAAGCTGAGAGTGACGCCGCGGGGCCTGGTGAAGACGAAGTAGGTGGAGACGTCGCGGCCGTACCGGTTGAGGTGCTGGCCGAAGATGCGCATGAAGCCGACGCCCAGCTGGACGAACTCGAGGTTGCGATCGACCACGAGGTGCCAGGGGAAGGCCTTGCAGAAGCTGGCCACACCCATGCGCAGGTCGGCGGTGTCGCGCGACAGCCGCGGCCGCGACGACGCCGCCAGAGTCTCCTCGAGCGCCCCCGCGCTCGACTTGCCGCCGGTGCTGCTGCTGCTGTTGTCGTCCTCCTCCTCCTCGGCGCTCGGCCGCCTCGTCCTCGTGCTCGCGCCGCTGCTGAAGTGCTCGGGCGTTATGCGGTACCTGCAATTCCCCCGTTCAACCAAGCGTATTGGACCCAATATTAACCACTCGCCGAACGGAAAGACCCTTCTGCTAATACAACTTTAGCGAAGTACTCGGGCGCGTGTATCGTGTTCGAGCATCAGTCGCCGTGTTGCGACGAGTGATTGATCGGGATAATCGGTTGCAGGCAATAAGCGGGCTTGGCTTGCGAGAGCGCACTTGTCGAGGGCATGTATCGCCGTGCAGACGGATGATCTATGGCTGCGTACGCGTATCTATACCTATACGTATAGCTCTCTAGAAGCCCGCAGTAATCGAATGAGCCGCATGGCATCGCGACTCAAAAGAGCGCGAAACGACAATGCGCTGATCCGCCGGCATAATTATCATCCATCCGCGGGCGAAACAAAAAACGCCCACGACTCAAAGTGAAAGGCGGAATGAGAGCGAGAGAGAGAAAAGCTGCAGCCTCCAGAGAGCTTCACATCTCGCGGGACTACGACTTTTTTTCACTTTATCATTGGCCTACCTGCAGCCCCTGGCCGTCGCTGGCTCACTCCCTTCGCGCCCATTTCCACGAATGAATGATCTATTTGCTCGCGCTTCGGCTCGCGTGCTTTTAGTGTTATGAAGCGTCAATCGATTCGCGCGCGCGCTCGCGCTGCCTATAATTAAATGAGCTGTAGCTCTTCGCATAAGCCTCCTGATTTATTTTAGCTCTGTTTAATGAAGGACTGTTCATTTCCGTACCATGCGACAATTAGCAAGGGCGCACGATATCGGCGAGTTTTTCCGAAAACTCAGCTTCGCGAATGTCGATTACAAGAGGCAGGGATCCGATCGCGTTTGCCAATTATTTATCGATTTTTCATTGAGACAAAAGATCCTCTTGTAACAAGAGGACTTGTTTTTATTACTAGAGAATTTGTTCAAGATCACTGTCCTCTTGTCGCGAGAATTCACGTTTGTTCGATGCAGTTAAACTCGCGTATGTAGATACAACAGGGCACAGGTTGAATGTCGAATCATCGATTATACGCGCCACGCCGTTTGTAAATAATGCTTGTGTAATTAACTCGGCGCAATTCACTCAGACAGCTCAAACATTCGATTGCGCTACGGGGGCTGAATTATTCCATTATTGCATTACGGATTCGCACACAATTAGACAGAGACAAACAAACAAACAAACAAACAAAGAAAAAATGATAAACGAAGGACTGACCTAAAGAACTTGGTGTTATAGGGATCGGGAAGAATGTAGACGTCGGCTCGGTCGTTATAAAATTGTCTGGCGATGCCCTTGAGGCTGCCGACGAGCAGATAGGCAATGGAGGCGTGCTCGGTGGTGAAGTGAAGCTCGAGGGCGCCGCGGGTGGCGATGCAGACGAACTCGGCCTCGGTCTCCGAGCCCGACTCGTGCTGCACCACGTCGTTCACGCCGTCGAGGGTCGTCAAGAAGGCCGTGAGGTCGTTGCCGAGGCAGCGAAATGCTCGCTCCAGCAGGCCCTCCGATGCCGTCGCGATCACCTCTTGGCCCAGTTTGTCCATAAAGTCATCAGCGTCGAAGTCTGTAATCAATCACAACCTCTATACTACCAGCCTTATATATCTATACTCTATACAGATATATTCTATTTCCTCGGCTGTACGTCAATTTTCATTCCAACCAATTTGCCATTTCCCCATATATAATACATTGCAATATATTCATTGCTTGCTCTACACTAATTAACAACCTTTAATGCTCTCACACTTAGCTCGATAAAATCGACTTTTCTCGAGATTTTTCATGAAAATTAAATGGTTAAAATGAGGTTGCTGGGCACGCTAAAGTTAATTAAGTAAAGCCTATTTGCAACTCACAAAGTCGGGGGAGTAGCGAGAGAAAGAGAGAGACAAAGTAGCCGGCGCAGCGTTGAGTAATTGTTTGCTAAACGATTAAAGCTAAACCCCGCTGCAACCGCGGCGGCCCATCGGTAAATAGAGCGTGCTAATTTTAATGTCGCAGTTATGCGTGCTCGCGCACCGACGAGTCGAAACAAACAAAAAAAAAGAAAGAAAGAAATCAAAGTTCGTCGACAATTTCCCGCGCGTTCGAGTTGCCAGCGTACAACTGCAAGTTAGCGAGTTGGTTTAAATTGGCTATAGGATATGTAACAGCTCGTGATAATTCTGCGTCGCGGTGCGATGATCGTTGGCCTCTCGATTCCCCGACGAACTTGCCAATTTCCTCGGAATCGATGCAAGCGGACTCGTTAGAGCATTGCACCGGGCAATGGTCAATCAGTCGACAAATGGCGGGACATAACAAAGCTTCCCCCCCCCCCCCCGTTCCATTTTGCGTGCACAGGTGCACACGTACACTCGTACACAGAGTCACGTCTTTCTCTGTGCGGCATGCATGCATGCATGCACGCGAGAGGGAGAGAGAGAGAGAGAGAGAGAACGGGGGCGAGGGCCGTTACATTATCGTGGCAGCCGCTGCCGGCGGTGGCCCATCACAAGCTCGCTCGCGGTCGATCGATAAAACGAGAGAGAGAGAGAGAGAGGGCAAGAGTGAGAGAGAGGGTCGCGCGTTCCTCTGCCGTCTCGCTTTCTCTCGGCGACGCTCATTCGGGTTTCCTGCCTCTCCGGTTTAATTCGCGACCAGTGTACCCAGCAACGCATTCCGGACGCGCGCGGACGCATCAATAGCCCGCTCTAATTCTAACGACGCCACCACCACCGCGGCGGCGACTGCCCACCACTTCTCATCGATTTTCAGCACTACTCCGTCGCTCCGCAGCTGACTCTCGTCATCCACGCACTCGATCTTGTCCCTCAGCTCTATCTCTCTTTCTCTCTCCTTTCTGTACAGCATGCCATCATCACGACAAGGGGAGGAGGAGGGCGTAACCCGATGCCCGGAGATTTCACTCATTATCATACATCGCTGTACTTCCAATTCATCCGCACTCGTACCTATTAAATCGTGATTATTTCATTTTGTCATCCAATTCATTGAATATAGCTCACGCGGCATACGCACCTCTCGCGTAATAACTGTCATTGTCAACGTTGCGATAATTAATAAAACGCTTCACTACAAAAAAAATTTCTTAAATTAAGTAGTATTTTTTCTTAAAATAAGTATGCAGCAAATTTAAGTAGTCCAT
>JAWWMK010000022.1:1480586-1501732 GCA_035047105.1 Galeopsomyia nigrocyanea | reverse complement strand
ATATATACACCAAGACCAAAGAATGTCGCTGGAGTTCAAGCTTTCATTCGTATGATAAATTACTACAGACGTTTCATTCAAAATACAGCGGAACTGTTACGTACATATACGTTGTTGAGAGAGCGTGAAAAGTTTGATCATGAAAAGATAAAAATTCTTCTCAACATGAAAATGAAACTTGCACCTCAATAATAAAAACAACATCAACTTCCTAAAAATCGTACGCATCAACAAAAACACATGAAAAACGCGAACAAGCTCCGATACAAAAAAAAAGAGACTAGAACAAACATCGTTCAGTAGACAAAAAAATACTGGTGAACACGACAAGTCCGACCTAGTAGTACCAGCAGTAGTAGATAGTGACAGGCGATATAAATATCCAATAAAAAAAAACAACAAGCTGGATTTGTCAGAGTGCGGCATAGCTGGGGGGATGAAAAGGATTTTTGCCATAGGAGGAGGAGGAGTAGGTTTTGTGCGCCAGGGCGCGTTAACAAAGGCGCTTGCGAGAGAGAGAGAGAGAGAGAGAGAGAGAGAGAGTTTACGGGCAGCTCGTGACGTAGACGCGAAAACGCGTGGCGGCGGCAGCGGCGGCGAATATATCGGAAATATATGGAGGAGCCGTGGTAATCTGCACGTGTGCGGCACGTGTGTAGTGACTCTACGAGAGAGCGAGAGAGAGCTTTACCTCCCGGGCGTGAGCTCCGAGATACACGCGCGTTTATCTGCCGCCCAGGCCACGGCTATTTTGACGTGGGTTATACACGCCACCGCCGCCAACCAAGATATTAGCCAAATATTAAGCTATCTGCTTTATGCGATGCGCGCGTGTTGGTTTTTTAATTGTAAAAACAGTCGCGAGTTACGATTCCAAAGTGGACTACGTGAAGTGTGTGCTTTTCAAACGCACTTTGTGGATGAAATTTCTTGAATTTTCATTTATTGTTTAAGTGTTTCATAGCTGGTGTTAAAAAAAAAAATTATTTTCATGAAATACAATAATCAACAGATAGAATTTGCGAGTCAAAGTAAGATGAAAAAAAATTCGAACCATAGTGGCTGCATTCATTTTCCATGCAAACGAACATCGAAAGTTACTTCGTGAAATGTATTATTAATTGTTGAATAAGTAGTCAACATTAATCGTCAAATAACAATACCAATTACCAAAACAAAAAACAATGCGAAAATCTAGCGATAACGCGTGTATCCACGGCATTGCGAGGCGTCATCTCGAACACGTGCAATCTAAACGTCTCTTATTGTTTCTTGGGAGATGGGCACGAGCGTGAGAGCTTCGAAGTCGAGTCTCATCAGGCTGTGTATACGTGCCCAACAACAGAGTTCTAGGGGGGGACGGTGGGAAAGGAGGCCTCGAATGACGTTCGCAGAATACGACTTTGACGTGAAATGCTTATCAAACAGTTGGTTATATTATACAGCGAATAGAATAACTTTTAATATATCCTCGGCGATTAGAGTAATATTCGTCAATTTGATCGATCAAGCGAGAAGCTCTCTGTCTCTCTATCTCTCTCTGTCGTATAAATATCCATCGAAGCGGAGCGTATAACATTGGAGTTTTAAATGGCAAAGTTCTCATTGGAAAGGGCAGCTGAATCAGGGAAGTGGGTGGAGGGGGAGAGAAGCTCTAGGACACAGACGTGGAAGAAGGCAGGAATGTTCAGATTATCGGTGGGAGGGTGGGGAAGAGGGCCGAAACGGCTGATAAGAGCCGCGAGCCGGTGTCACGTTCCGCTTTGAGTGTGATGGCCCTTCTCTCCACTTTTCACACGCAATGCACGCTCTCTCTCTCTCCCTTCGGCTATTGCCGAAGCGCGAATACCCGGGGAATGGCAAAATGAAAGAGGAGAGACTGAAAAGACCGAGCTTCAACTTCTCGATGACTCTGTGTATGTGGGTGTGTGTGTGTGTGTGTGTGTGTATTTGTGTCTCGCTTGTCTTTGCAGTTGAAAGATTTTATCGACACGTAGGTTTCATTCGAGGACTTGCAAGAAATGTGTTTCGGTTTTTGTTGCGAAATTGGCAGTAAACTTCAGAATGCTGAAGAAAAACAAATGTGTTATACTCTTTTTGGGATGTGCAAAGATAGAGAGCACAGCGCGCACCCACGCGAAACACGCATTAAGAATGACAGTTATATTTTCTATATATTAAACGATCACAAATTGTAATACATATCATCACAACTGAAAGGAATTTTTTTTCTTTCCATAATTATTCTGTTGCTGTGCATTTCCATGCTCTAAACTGATATAGAAATTATAATAAAGAATTTGAAGCTTTAATCTAGTAAACGTAAATTCTGTAGAAAAATAAAAATATATAGGTTTATTTCCCGTTCAAATCGATACATACTTTAAGCACCTTTCTATTAACGACACACTCAAAAAGTCATAAAAACAAAATCATAAATTTTCCGTCAAAATATAATACTGCATACTTAAAATCCAATAACTCCACCAACCCTTTAAAAAAAAAAACTTCAACAAGTAGTTAGAGTAAACGTAAGACGAGACGGATGCGGAAAAAGCAGCAGCAACACCGCACCACTGGAAAAGTAGCAAAGCATACAGAGATAGCAGCGAAAGCGGGAGAGAGAGAAATAAGGGAACTGGTGGTATACGAAAGTCATCAAGGCAGCGCGGGTTGCGTGAGCGTCGCTCTCGAGACTTGATCTCTCTCGACGAGCTGCAGCAGCAGCAGCAGCAGCGTCGAAGCAGCAGCAACGGTGGCCGCTTATCTCGGGCAATTAATATGATTGAGGAGACATCTCTCACGTCTCCGTAATATCCAGCAATGGCCCAAGTTCTGATTGCTTTCCCGCGCTATCTCGCGCTTGCCATAACCCTTCTACTCTCCCCCACCTCACCCCCCGCTTTCCTACCTTAGCAGCCTCTATTTTCTTCCTTCGTCCTCGACCCCCTTCTATACTACTGCTACTGCTACTGCTACCGCGGCTGCGGAGTTAACGAAACTGGCACTACTACTCTGCCCTGGGATTGACCTCTTTGCATGATGATTCGACGTCTCTCGCACGGACTCTTGAATGCTTCAACTCGAGACGTTTATATGTGCGCCGGACGACTTTTCCATTGATTTTTTTTCCTTTTGAATGGCTAGTGGTTTATCGACTTATACCAAAAATGTTTTGCGATATTCATGTTCTTACAGAATATTGTGCAATTAGTTTTTTTTTTATTTGAAAACTAAAGGGTACGAGGACTCTTTTGTGCTGAAGATGAGGGGAAAAAAAGGAAGAATAGAAGCGGCAATAGGCACGCGTCAGTTCAGCAAACTCGTACGAGGCCTTTATCTCTCGTGCACGCGAGAAAACGAACATATGCAACGAGAAAGAGAGAGAGAGAGATATCGTTTCCCTTTAGATGATACGATATAACGAGTCCTCTTCCTGCTGACGCGCCAAAACCTTGGCTGAGTGCCCTCATCGCCAGCACGGCGTTATGTGATTTCTTCTCACTCTCTTTGTTCCTTACTCTCTCTATCTCTCTCTCTCTCTCTCTCTCTCTCGTCTTCTACGTTCCAAATTCGTTCTTCTTCTTCTTTTTTTTTTGTCAAACACAAACTGGCGAAATTTTCGCTCGTGCGAGATAACGCTTGGGAAGCACTTTAACATCCTCTTGCTCGAGCGTTTTTAGTGGCGATATAAGATTCTTACGCAGGTCATCCGTATATGTATATGCGATATACCTACTCATTTGCGAACACGGTAAAATGAAATTTTTTTTCTTTTCCTGTTACTATTTTTATTCTTTAATTTTTTTTTCAGCGATGGAAGTTATACGAAATCAAGTGAATGAAAATTATAGAAATTATTCGAGCTTGCAGTTGTTAGAGAGCTTTCATTGTTATCCTTCATTGTTGACCTTCGACTTTTAAATGTTCGTTCTGATTCTGTAAGAGTTTCATCATAAAATGAAATTAAGAAAATTGATCATTAATTCTTTTTTCAAGTTGATTTCAAAAGAATTTAATGTTGATTTCGTTTAAAAAATTCGTTAAACTATTTTCCTTTGATATTAAACAAGTAATAAAATAAATTTTAATCAGCAAATAAAAAAAATGTTCCATTGCAAATTCAGGCGTTCGTAAAAAAAATCCACTCATAGCCACTTTCCGCTAGATCGAAAGAAAAAAAAAATCGCAACGAGGCTCAGAGAGTAGCGTCGTCAACAGCCAGACTCTAACAATAAAAACAAAAAAAAAAGTCGCGCGGACTACTATGCGCGTGCAATCTGGTAAAAGGCCGCAACAACAGTGTGCATAGCCAAACAACACACAAGCGTGCGCAACAAAGTTGCATGGCTAAAAGTGAAAAGTGCGTTGGAGAAATTTTCGCCTTGCAGGCTTACATAAGCTCCAGCGCTATAACGCGCTGCAAAGCGGCACACGGTGGCGGTGTAAATGTCGCTACGTGCTTGGAGGGGTTCAGCGACTCAGCGTTATATAAAACAAAGCTTTGCTTGCTGACCGTAGTCCAAGAGAGAGAAGGTTTGCTCGCGTGTGTATGTGAGTTGCCGAATCAGCGACTCTCCCTCTCTCTCTCTCTCTCTCTCTCGCTATAAGCCTAATCTTATGTCAACAAGAACCTGGACTCTACTCCCACGACGCGCTTATTCGTTAATCATCCGTCTAAGGAAAATGCAGGTCGGGCTGCTTTTAAACTGCGCCGCGCGATTCAGATTTTACGGTAATGTTGCGCACGAGATAACGCGCGCGCACGAGAGAGAGAGAGAGTGCATATTATATAGTTTGCGCGAGCGAGAAAAAGAAAATAGTAGAGGCGCGAGCAAAAGCTGATTAGCTCTCCTATGAAAGGGAAAAAAAAGATAGGAAGGGGTTAATTTTAATTTTCTTTTACGGCCTCTTGATTAACGCGTATAGCTATTTAAATCTATGCCGTATACGTATATAGCGCAACACACTTTACGTCGACGGTTATCTTTTTAGATGGAATTAATTTTTGCTCCTACGCCGTATCCTAAAACCTTCTTTCTTCTTTTTTTTTCCGCGCGCGGGGATATTAGAATGCGCGAGTGGGGTAATAGTTTGATTTTTTTACGAGGATCGAGTTAGATAAGAAATTTATCGTTTTGCTAAGAATTTTACTTTAATTGTTTTACTCTTTTAACACGCGTCAGATTATTGAATTTCCGCGGTACATTTCGTTCAATAATTGTAAACTCAATTTTCTTTAGCTTTAGCTAATCCACTAACCTAAATTTATTTGTTGCAATTTATTATTCAAGTCTTTATTTGCAACAACAATGGAAAAAAATTAATTCAATTCTTTCTTATGTTCGAAATTTTGTTGATAAAATTTTCTAAAGTTTTTAATTAGGTTCATGGACGAGGTATAGTTGTAATAATAACAAAAAAATTCGATTCGTATATTTCAGAATGATACAGCGGCTATGAAACTTACCGCCAATGATGAAAGAAAAAAAAGCTGAAACTTCATTACTTCGATGTGCCTCAATTAATCAAAATTATGTCATAGACAATTTTTTTATAGTTTCTGGAACTTCAAATTAAATACTGTCGAAGCTTCAAAAACAAATTCTGTATAGTTTTTCCAAAAGAAAAATTCCTGAAGTTCGCATTGATTTTTCGCAATCTATATGCGGATATCCCCTTAAGGGGCGGTGGTAGCCGATTACAGTGATCTGTTATCGACAGTCGTAAAGAATCCTTCTCAAACATTCAATTTTGAATTTGTTGTAAATACCATAAGCATCCACCGTTCCTTCAGTGATCCCGAATGGTGGATGCTACTAATATTTACAAAAAGTTCAAAATTGAATGACTGAAAAGGATTCTACAAAATATGTCGATAACTATGTAACCTATATGGACCTCTCACTGCCCCTGAAGTATTTGAAAAGAACAGATGATATCTGTAAACAGCGTATTCAATATCAGTTAACTGAACAATCAAGTACATTGATAATCTATATAAATGTATATATTTATAGCTGATAACTCGTTGATCGACTTCACCTATATTCAATCGTATGAACTGTAAAAACAAGCCAATGCCAAAGAAAGTAAGAAAAAACAAATAAGAAAAAACGTGTGGTTTACGTTTTTTCTTATTTAATAACATCTACCCGAGCCCTCAGCTGATCGCTAATCAAGATATATTTATACCATGGAGGGTGCTATACTTCAAACATATAACGTCAATAATTCAGTTATTTCAATGATTTTGTTGAATTTTACGCTCGAAAATTTATTCGATAATACCTGCATGTTATCATAATTTCAGATATCAATTTATTCAATTACAATTTCACTAAAACAACTATTCATCACACAAAAAAACAAAATAAGAAGTCGAACAAAGCCTGTAACCGCAATGCAATCGATCCGTACGCAGACAGTCTGAGCGTTTTATTAGGTCGAAAGAGTAGGGCCGCTGACTCGACGTCGCGGGGGATAATCGGCGACAATCAAGTTTCACTAGGCCGAGAGAGTGTATATAGGCACGCACACAAGTCGCGGAGGAGGGTGGGAGGGAGGCGGTGAGGTCGAATTGGCCCCGAAAGCTGCATATGCATGACGCAATCTCGCGGTGCAGTGTGTCATTACTCGTCATTATCCACCTATCAAATCGTTCAGCAATAGCCTCGATCCCCCCCTTCCCGACTTTCGCTCATCCTCTCTCTCTCTCTCTCTCTCTCTCTCTCTCTCTCTCTCTCTCTCTCTCTCTCACTCTCCCTCGCCAGTAGTATAACGTTTGCGGTCAGCCTTTCGTCTATCTATGCGTGTGTGTGGCTTGTGTTTCGGCCCCGATATCGCTGAACAACAACCAGCCAACCCTTTCATAACTCTGTCTCTCGCTTGTCGCATCGCGATTTCCACGCGGGTTTAGATACGCATCGATGGCTGACTGCTGCTGTTGGGCAGTTTTGATTTTTTTTTTGCTTTTTTGAGGATTGAAGAGAGAGATTTTTTGGGGTTTATCTGGCTGAGTTGTGGTTGTTGGAAAATTTTAAGAACAAAAAATAGTAAAAATAAAAATTCGAATGATTATGAATTTGATAGAAAAAAAGAAGCGGAGCGTTGAGAGCGCCGTTAGATGGATAATAGCGATAAGTAAACATTTACGAAGTGTGAGTTTATAAAGTATATGTTGTACATCAAATTATTCTACTGAATTCTTATTTGATAATGTGACAATCTATTCATTCCGCCAAATGTATTTTTCTGTACCTATTTCGTCTCGAATAATTAATTAAATAAAACATATATATATATAGCAAAGACAAAGCAAAAATCCCAAGCTATTTATAGCGACCATCGTAAAAGTCCTTATCGCAGTTTTGCCGACATAAAACACACTTACACACACCCACACATCCACAATGTAATAGAAGTTTGTGCCTCAGTACGCACCCATACACACACACACACACACACACACACACACACACACACGCGCGCGCGCGCGGGCGCGGGGATGTTATTGGCAGGGTAGAAGGCCATTAGTCGGCATGATGGATGCCTGACAGGCTTGCGTTCGCTCTTGAGCCTTGCGGGCCTGCTGTTGCTTGGCAGTTATAGTAAGTAATGGACGGACGCTACCACCATCGACGACGACGACGACGACGAACGTAGACGACGTCGCGCTGTGGCCCTTGTAATAACAACAAATCTTGCCTATATTAATTCCCTGACGGACATAACTCTCGACCGAGCTTGCAAGAAGGGATGAGAGAGAGAGAGAGAAAAAAAAAGAAAAGAAGAGAATCTTGTTTTTGGAAGCGAAATATACCGGTCTTTGTTGATTATTTCGTGTTTGCGTGTTAATTTTTGCGTTCTGCTTGTTTTTTTTTTGATTGATCGCTCACATACTTTTGTTGTTGCCGTTGATGGATGGTGATTGACGTTGATGTAAGATCGATGAGTCGTAGGATACACTCCACTTCGAGACGATCGATTGTTTTCTAATGCTGTGTGGATCTGAAAATAATTATATAAGCCTAACAACCCGAAGGATGTACTAAGCTAAATTATTCATACATCGCGCTTTCGGCCGATGAATATATGATTGTATATGCGTATATATAGTGCGCAAGCCATTCATCAAGCAAGCCTTGAAAATAGCCCAGCGATAAACCTAAATTTACCCAACTCTCTCTCTCTCACGAGCAACTGATCCTCCATCATCAGAACAACTGAGCAAAGCGAGCGGGTGCATCCACAATGATGATGATGATGATGATGCGTCCCCTGAAAATCATCTCTGTGCGTATATGCAATCCCCTCGTGGGAGGGGGAGGTTGGAGAGCTTTGCGCTAGAAACTAGAAACTAGCCGCCGCCGCCTCGTTCCCCCTCTTAAATCATTGATTGTAGCATTATCTGTTATTGGCAATGCAATTAAGCGCTTAAAACGTCCACTAGCCGGCTACCCGCGCGAGTCTAGTTGGGATATAGGAAAGAGAGCGCGGAACTGTGTATGCGCATGTATCTATTGCACCCTCAGCGTTCGTCCTAAATATTATCGCGCGGGTTTCGACCGACTATCCTTGCCTATTACATAACGCACGTGTATATTCGCTTGAGCTCTTTGTGTCGTTATTGGATAACTTGATGCTTCGATTTGAATATAGCTTTTCGAAGAGTTGGATTGTTATGAAATTTTTTCGAAAACTGGTTGTACTATCGTGAATGTTTTAGCGCCGAGTGGAAAAATATTCATAAAATATGTGTAGAAATCGTGGATTGATAATTTGAAAATAAAAAAAATAAATAAATAAATAAAAAATAATAATAATAACATTTGATATGTACGCTAAGAAAAAAGTATTATTTATCGGCTTACAGATGGCCGTGAATCAAGTGCGACCACGTACGAAATATCTATTCGCCAAGAATATTTATATCTGAGATTACTTTTGGTAGTTGAATAATTAATACAAAAGTTTCACAACTAAATCAAATAACTTCATATTTGCAAAAAAGATCTACCGTTTACAAAACTAAAACATCGCAGCGCCCTCATTAACGCTGCACACCGCAAAATTCTCACCCGCGATATGTCAGCAGCTGCACAATAGGCAAATCCCAAGACCCAAATCCCACGCAGGGATTACAACAAGCCCCTCTCTCTCGTACATACTCACACGCATAAATACACCCCTCTCGAAATCGAGAGAGAGAGAGAGAGAGAGCTCACTCTTCGCTGCTGCTCATGATCAGGTGCAATTACGAATCAGGTTAATAATTGTCTGTATATACTCGCGTATAAGCCTCATATTCGCGCCTAGACGATCACGAGTAGCTATATTGCAGCTGATGTCCACCCGCAAGCGCGTATTTCAAAGTGATTTTTGGAGTGCATACCCTCCCCTTCCCCCACTCTTCAAGCTTAAACCAACCCACTTTTGTCTTTAATCAATTCTAATTGCAAGCGATTATATCGCGGGATAAGCACTGGCGCGTGTTTATGTAGATAATGCATCGCGGCGATGCATTGATTTAACTTTGTGCATTCGATTAATCAAGGCATTGCCTCGCTGCCCGTTTGATATGCGCGCAGCTGTAAGTGTTGTGTTTGCGCTCTCAATGCTCGCGCGCGATGGTTCATAGAGATCATGCGTCATATATAATTGAAAGCTCTTTGCTATATTGTTGTTTTTGTTTGTACATAGACGTGTTAATCTATACGCAGCTGTAATAATTTCATTTTTTTTTTAATCGTTCGATCGCGCGCGTATATAGAAGATTCTTCTAACGAAGCGATCATTAAGGTGTGCGCGAGAAATCGAGCGTGCGTATTACGAATATATAGTTAGCGAATCTCATTACCATTGGCGCTCGCGCGAGCGCGTAAGGAGAGCGAGCGTAGTTATAATCCTTACATAACTGATTAAGTAAAAACAATGTCTTAATACCCCACCCGTAGGGCGTGTATTAAGTGATCCGAAGAAAATTGTACGCTTCAATTATCTTGCTGCCGCTGCTGCTACTGGGGAGAAAGAGAAAACAAGCTTGCGCACACTGTGCATCACCTGGCATTAGCATCGAGAAAAAAAAAAGAAAGAGGACGACGACGATCATCCTCCTCGTTGCTGCTGCTGCTGCTACTGCTATACACGGGGTTTTAATAATGCTGAAAGCGCAATTAGAAGGCGGCGCAATAACGCCTTAAGGCCAATAAGATGCAGCTTTTCTCTTGGTAATGGTACGTTAAAACTGCTCGAGCGTCGTCGTCGCGAGCAATTATCGCCCATGTGCGAGAGAGAGAGAGAGAGAAAGAGAACGAACGTATTTAAAAATCCATATGGAGGACGATTTTATACTTGGGTGTGTGTGTCTTCGCCTTCTTGTTGAGCTTCTTTAATTTACTTTCTCATTTCTGATTGGTTAAATAGCTGATTGCGTCGATTATTGCGCGCTAATTCAGTTTTAATTGGATTTAGTGTTTCTTTTGAATATGACATGTAATGACCATGTAAAATTAATTTAATTTCATTTAAATATATATCCTTAACTTGTAGATGATAAATGTATGAAAAGATGACATAAGTCTACTTTTGAAAAAAATCATCTAGCGGTATACAAAAGAAACATATCCAAAAATAACATACAAAAACAATTCTACACAGGTACAACGCGCGTCTCGAGGAGCTTTTGACGGCAATAATTATGCGCTCGCGCTCCAGAGAAAGGGAGAGAGAGAGAGAGAGAGAGAGAGAGAGAGAGAGAGAGAGAGAGAGAGAGAGAGATCGTGCTTAGGAAATAGACGAGGTATCTTGCTGTCTCTCGGAATTAGTCGTTTGCGGAAAAGTGAAGCGAAACGCAGGAGGGAGGGAGCTTAAAGGCGTTGAATCATAACGAGGACTTAGTTGTGTACGCGCGCGCGCCGCCAGCGACAAGAAGCCGGAGCACCAAGAGAGTCTGTATACATACATAAGGACATTTGGCGAAACAACCGGCATTAGACCTTTTCGACTGTTAACCGTCTTTCTCCATATTCATGACGTCCTTGCATTAACTTCCTACGAGAACGCGACACTCTCTCTCTCTCCCTGTTTTCGTTTTTAGATTTTTTTTTCATGGTGGCACGACTGGACTCTTCCTTATTCTTTTTTACGAGGGTAAGTTCTATGAGTTTCCTTTTTGGGGGGTTGATATTATGTGTGTGTTTGGGGAAAAAGTGTTTGGAGTTGAGATTGCGATACTTTTTAAATGACGATCCGAGCTTGTTGTTTGGTATGTATAAGAAGAACGAGATTTTTTTTTGTAGGATCATTCTTTGATGTCCCGAGAGATTTGTTCGATGTCTTCGATAGTGTTTTGAAGGTTGAACGTCGATGATTATCGATGTCAATTCAAAAGCCAACAAAATTGATCTATAAAGCTTCAATTTATTAGTTTTCAATTTTTCCCCAACGCCCACGCACAGATAAGGTCGGAATTGAAAGCTCGCGCTGCCAAAGAAGTACGCAGTGTCCAAGCAACGCTGTCGCGGGTATATCCATTAGCAGTCGGTTCTTTTTGGCATAGTAGAAAGATATCGACTGGCCGTCGTCGTCGTCGTCGTCGACGTCGTCGTAGTCGTGGTCGGTTGGCCCTCGGCTAGGATTTACGGGTCGACGCTGGCTGGCGAGAGCTTGAAGGGATTGTAAATCCCCGTTTGAGGATCGCTGATACCAAGTTTTATGTGGGACATTAGTCGGTACGGGGCGTGGCAGTGAAAAAGCGAGATAGAGAAACGTACGTAACCGACGTGGTAGTAGTAGCTAGCCGCTCTTTCTCTCTCTCTCTCTCTCTCTCTCTCTCTCTCTCTCGACTCGACTCGAGAATAGGCGGCCAAAGGCTATAAATTAGCCCGAAATGAAAGACAAATCGCCTCGAAACTGTCCGCCCGCCACCAACGCGCCGCACCGCGCGGCACACGCCGCCTTTGCTTGCTTCGTGATAGAAGCGCCTTCAGCTAGATTTTCAACGGACGCACAAACTATATATAGGTACACACACACACACGCACATCCTATTTTACTCCTTTTACTCTTGCGGATCGCCAAAGTCGCGCGCAGTGTCCGAGTTGGCTTGCGAATGAACTTTTCGTTGAAGTGAGAATTTTTTTTGCTTCCTGATAGAGGAAGCTTTGGTTTAGTGAAAAAAAAAGTTTCCTTAAAATTGTTATAGAAACATGTTTTAAGGTGTTAGGAATAAAAATACATCATTTTGCAAAAATTTTTATATGTATGTATGTGTGGATGTGTGTATGTGTGTGTGTGTAGTATGTATGTATGTAGTTGTCAATAACTCGAGTTCTATACGATAGAATTTGACGGGCGACGGCTCATTCGATTTTTTTTACCGAATGAAGGGTGGAAAAAAAGATTTATATGAGTATAATTAGCTAATCTTTCTAAATTTGAAAAAATGTGATTTTTTCAGTTTTTGAAAAATGATTTTTCCTATTATTTTCGGTGGTGCGTATGAAAGTTGTAATATTTTATTACAGGATATTATAGCACATCCACTCTACTTTAATTTAAAACCAGAACTATCTCTCTAGCGGCCTTTGATCAATAGATATGAGGAAAACCACTAATTAAAGACAAATTTTTATATCTCGGAAAATTTTCAATGAATTTTTTCAAAATTTTAACTCAAGTTGTGTAAGATAATTAGTAACATGCCCTGTAAATTTCAAGTCATTAGGTACCCTAATTATCGAAAAAAAATCTATTTTTGTCTAAAAATAGACCTTTTTAGTTTTTACGATAACTAGAGTAATTTTAGTCAAATCGATCTGAAATTTGGTACAGCTCTTGCTTATTACAAACTATGAACCCAGTTTATTGCACAAATCATTCGGTTAATTAGTACTCAAGATGTAAATATTGTGAATATACCTAATATAGGGTTCCCTAACACAAATAGCCATAACTTTTCATTGAAATAGAATTTTTTATCTTGCAAGGCATCATTTTAAAGCTTATAGCAGCAGCTTTAAAATGAGACCTCATACGATCAGTTTAATGCTATGTAGCCCAAGTTATCGCACTTTAAATCAAACCAATTTCTGAGCACATTCAATATTGGTAATTTTCAAGCACGCAGCTGTAATTTTTTACTAGAGTACATTTTCGGTTAACAAAATACATTTTTTCAAAACTGACTTTGTTGTAAAAATAATTTGGTGCGTTAGTACTCAATATTGTGAGTATATCTAATATAGGCTCATGCCATCAGTTCGATGCTATGTAGCCCATGTTATCGCTCTTTAAATCAAATCAATTTTTGAGCAGATGAAATATTAGTAATTTTCAAGATATAATTTTTTACTAGAATAAATTTTTGGTTAACATAATTTTTTTTCAAAGTTCATAATAGCAGACATTTCTATTATTTTCGTAAATTCTTTTGCTCTATTAAACGCAACTGCACTTTCTACGAATATTCGAAACTAGTAAGGGCAACTGAAAGTGATTTTTTTTGTTTTTGAAACTGTCAACAGAATGCATAATAAAGAAAGAAACAAAAATGAAAATAAATTCTATTTAGATATATATATATATATTTTTTTTTATTTATTGCCATGTACCCTGTACTAGTTGTATCTGCTGTATTGTATTGGTTTTCAATAAATTTTTAATAAAAAAAAATTTAAACATACGTTAATGAGAATCAACAAATGTAAAGAGGAAGTTAGTTGCCAATGAATTGGCAGCGTTTTTTTTTTTTGAGATTTTGATTTACAGCTTTTTTTGTTATTGATTGGATAACGTCTGGAAAGTATAATCTTATCTCGACATTTTGTTTATACTTGTTATGCAAACTTGAAATTACAAAAAGTTCCACTGCAATAAAACTGACTTGAATGTAAAAGTTGTAATAATATTTTTTTTAAATTATGAATCACACATATACCATATAAATTTCTATCAAGATAGCGCATCGCTAGAAAAGACACTAGAGAGCAGAAAAATATCGAAAATTACGGGAGCCGATCACATCGCGGATGGACGAGAAGAGAAGTCGTAGAATTTTACGTGAGCTTTCGGCGGCGCAGGCGTGTGTGGCGTCCGCGTTCCTCGTCAGCCGGAGTGGAAGCGAAGTTGCTCCCACGGGTGCCCGCGCGAGAGTATAAGAACTGGACGCGGTATAGAACAAGGAAAAAGGGAGAAAAAAAAAGACCTACAGCCGTTCCACTTCGATTTCTCCCTATCCCTCCTTCTCCTTTTTCTCGCGTCAAACTTCTGTGTGCGGCCTTTTCTTCGCGCGTTCTTTTCATTCTCCAGCGTTGTGGACTTGACGGACATCTGTCAGGTCACCGGGGACTACTGCACAAGGAGAGAGAGAGAGAGAGAGAGAGAGAGAGAGAGAGAGAGAGAGGGAGAGAGAGAGAGAGAGAGAGAGAGAGAGAGAGAGAAAACAGAAAAGCCAAAGTGAGAAAAGTCCGGATGGAAGTTGCCATTGTGCGGACGAAGACGACGTCACTCTCGTTGGAATTTTTTTTTTCTTTATGTACTTTGATTTTATTTCGCATTGTGACATGTTGCGTACGAGACTGATTCAGATAAGACGATGATATCACCGGAGTAATTTGTGAACTTGAAACTCGTGGCAATACTACATGAGTTTCATCATTCTTATTTTGACACGTTGAACTTGACTTCGTACTAATGCAAATGTTTGGTTTTTGATAATCGAAAAGTTTCCCGCTTCTCTGCGAGTTATTACCGTCTAATAAAAGATGAATTACTGAGAAATACGCGTGAGACCTTGTCTACTCACTAATTTAGCAATTATACAAACGCCTCGATCTACATAAATAACGTGTTCAAAATTAATCTTCCTTCCTAATTATACCCTCGAACGATAAAATTAAAAAATCCTCGTGTTAATCAACGTCAACAAGCGATAAACTCGTACATTCGTACACGAAAAAAAAAGAAGCAACAGGAAGAAGAAGAAGAACGAGCGTGCAGCATAATGCATACGTTGTTGTTGGTGCAAAATGCCCGAGTCGCGGTGACAAAGCAATTTCGCGAAAAAAGCTCGTCAACGTGCGCCGCTTGCTCTCATCACACGCACACATACACACCCCTGTAGTTGTTTTTTTTTTGTCATACGTTGCAAGCTCGTTGTATGCACCGGCGTTTTCGGTCGGACGGAATAACTCACGTCCGTCGCCCGAGCGAAATGAACGTTTTAATTCCCCTCCCATAAAAGCGCACACGCGACAAATCAAACTCTGGCTGACGTGATTAACTGGCTCGCGGGCATAAATATCGGCGTCAATGCACGTGTGCGCACCACGATGACAAACCTCCATGCGCGACGATACGTGTCCATCTTTCTTTATCCTTTTTTTTTTATTTCGCGTTCATCCTTTCGCGCGCTCGTCGACTCTCTCTCACTATTGCAGTCTGCTCGTGGTATGGTTGTAGGATAGTTGAGTGAGATGCTGAGTGATGGGAGTTTGTTTCTTTCCTTTTTTTTGGTGGTGGAAGTTCGACGGATGGCTTTATTCACAGGGTTTCTGATGCACGAGTAGGTTTTTGATGTATTAGTTAACTTTCACGAGATTTTTTTATTAGACAATTTCAAGTAATTATACAAATATTTAAAGACGAAAATGCTTTTATAGATAAGCGTTTATGGAATATATATTCAAAACTCAAAGAAAGGAGTTGCGAAAAATTTCCGAAGGAAATAATTTATTATTGTTAAGCACATACCGTAAAATGTGAGCTAATTTTTGTTTGATAATATCGCGTTATCCATGAATAAATAATTTCGGTGATGATCTGCAGGCTTGACGCAAAGTAATTAGTTATGTGATATCAAAACTTTGTTTTAAAAGTACAATGCGGCCTAATAATTCATCAGTACAGTTGTAAAAAGTTCAGTTCAAGTTGGAATGGAATAGCAACTTTCGTCGTGTAACTTTCCACGCATGGATGTACAATTTTGTTGTAAAATTAATAGGTTAATCGAACAAAATATTTCACATAATTAATGACGTACATGTAGGGAAATTTTTCTAAGAAAACAACTGCACTTGTTGCCGGAAATTTTTTTTGCTAGAATAAAAGCACAAATCAATAACGAGAATATGCGTCTGTCCAATAAAATACTTTGCGAAAACACAGGTGTTGCGTTAGAAACAACATACAGTGGAAGAAGTACGCAAGTGGTTTGACAATGACGTGAGTAATAATTTCAATGTTTATCGATTATGAAAATTCACGGCCGCATTGATACGGTAGGTATATAAAATGCGCCAGCTTGCATACTTGCATCTGTTATCTGTGGTATTCGTCTCGGCGGCTGAAGTGTTGCTCCGTACGTTTCATTGACGTTTACCTGTGGATTTTTTAATTTCTTACTGCTTTTTTGGCTACTCATAGCTACGTTCGATAGAGAAAAAAATATTTTCATAACGGTATTATAACTAGAAAACAATAAGCAAAATGCTAAGTTTAATTTTTTGTGTTATTTTGAAAATACTACTTGCAAGAGGACAATATACATCCGTAATTGAAACAGCATCTGGTCCAGTCAGAGGTTTACTTTCAACTACGATCGAAAATGTTAATTATGCTGCGTTCAAAGGGATTCCTTATGCTAAACCGCCAATCGACGATTTGAGATTCAAGGTAAGCGCGAAGAAATTGAATTTTTAATTCGAATTTTTACAATTAATTTATGTCGATTTTCAGCCTACTGTGGAAGTAGACGCCTGGACTGACGTTTATGATGCAATTACCGAGGGCAGTATCTGTACTCAATACAATTCCACTGCCAATTCGAGTGTCGGTTCGGAAGACTGTTTATACATCAACGTTTACACGCCACACGTAATAAATTAATGAACTATTGAGACTTTTATTGATTTTTTATTTCAATGATTAATTATCAAATTCAAACGATTTTTAGACGGAATTCAATAGTTCAATATCTAAACCAGTTATGGTTTGGATTTATGGAGGAGCATTTACAACTGGTAATTCAAATGAGTCTTACTACGGTCCCGATTTCATTATGGCAGAAGACGTTATTCTGGTGTCATTCAATTATCGAATTGGCCCCTTAGGTAAATAAATTGAGAAAATTATATTGTGACCGACTATTTGCAAAAAAAAAAAACAAATTGTATACTTTCATTTATAGGATTTTTAAATTTGGAACATGAAAATGCTACGGGAAATTGTGGTCTGAAAGATCAAAATTTGGCTTTGAAGTGGATCAAGAAAAATATAGCTCAATTTGGCGGCAATCCTAAGAACATAACGATTTTTGGCCAGAGCGCTGGATCGGTTTCTGTAGATCTTCAAGTTTTGTCAGATATGTCTGCTGGTAAATGGATATCTTGTTACTATATTGAATCGAATGTTTGTAAGCTTCTTCTTACACAAGTTACATCGGATTGTTACATTTGTAAGGTTTATTTCAACAATCAATTTCTATGAGTGGATCTACGCTATGTTTGTACTGGGGTATTCAAAGTGGCGCAGAAGCAGTAGAACAAGCGTTTCTACTTGGAGCGAAACTTGGGATTAATACTCTAAGTAAAGACACATTATTGAAAACGCTTTATAATGCTACAGCAGCTGAGATTGTCGTAGCAGCAAATAATATTGGTTTAGTAAGTAAATTGTGCTTCTTAAGAAGAATCAATGAACGTGTGAACAATTGATTTTCATTCTTAAAACTTTGCAGATACCTTTCAGACCTTCCCTTGAAAAAACTGACGTTGCCCCAGATCAAGAAAAGTTTTTGACAGAATGTACGCTGAAAAAGTATTTAGATGGTAACTATACAAAAGGCCCACATATTATGGGTTTTACCGCGAATGAAACAGTCTCTTTTGCTGGAAGTAAGTTGAAAAGTAATTTACAGATAAAACTGACATATGAAATAAGACTTGCTGTTAAGTTTAGAATTATATTTTTCAGGCATTAGCAATTTATTGGACTTGACTCAGTCGGCCTTGAATACGGCAGGAAACGCAACAAGCAACATACCTTTCTTAGCAGACCTAACAGATGCTATTACTACTGGAATAGATCTTTTGACTCACGATGCTGTATATAGATTGATCAAGGTATAATTCATTCATTTTTATATTTTATCCCTCGATAATGTAATTATTATAAATTTTTCAGCAAACTACGGACTTATTTTTCCTGCTAGGAATCGACACTAAGCAGAGATTAATCAGTCGTAATAATGATCATCCTATATACTATTATCGCTTTTCCTTTGAATCAAACGATTCTTTACATAGAAACGAAGGGATAGACCTGGATGGTAATTAGAAAAACATTTTTTTCGATAGTTGAATTCAGTAGTTTTCATTGCATAAAATTTCAGGAGTTGGGCATTCGGATGAGTTGCCTTATATATTGTATATGCCATGGGCTGAGCTTTCTCTGAATCAGTATGACATTGCAACTACGAGGCAAAGGGTTGTAAAATTGTGGACTAACTTTGCAAAATATGGGTAAATGAAGTTTTTCAAATATGACTTTTTAATAAAATATTAAGGAATATTTTTCAACCGGGATACTTTTTCTTATTCAGAAACCCCGCTCCAGATGACGAAGATGACGAGATCTTAGGAATAACATGGCCTGATTCGCGTTCTCAGGGAGAGCATTTAGAAATTGGTGATGATCTGACAATCGGTCAGCGTCCAACGGACACAGCCGTGAAAGACCTACAAGTATCTGGACTTGGCGCTTCACCAGTATTGAACGATTGTTCCAGCAATATTATATCCAATGTAATCAATAGTATAGTCAGTATAGTTGGTGTAATCGGTTAAACCACGCGTTCAAATTATAACATCTGACATCATAATTTGTAAATATTTGCAAATAAATCAAATGTCCATTACAAAACTTCATTACTACTAATTTGTCATACAACTCACTCTATACAGTTTATCTCTTGTTAAACTATATGAAATTGTAAGGCGTAGTAAGCAATTATGTAATTATTAATGATATATATGACAGCATAGCTCCTCTTCAAAAACACTAGAGAAACTCGAATACATTATACAGGCACACAAAAAAAAGTTGTGAGTCCCGCCAACGAGAGTACTTATTCTTTATGTATTTTTGGTCGCTGAATCCGAATCCAGCGTCCGTTTTTGCCCATCAGGTCTCAGTTTCTTTAAAGCCAAAAAACCACTAAAATCATGGTATTTTATGGATTTTTCGTGGTTTTTTGGTATTTGATGAAAAATAAGGAGCGATAGAGTTAATCTGAGTAAAGATTCAAATTCTACAGGTCAAAATACATCAAAAACCATGTTTCCTTTTTTTGCCGAATGAAATTTTCACCTTTCCAGAGCTTCCGAAACAGTTGAAGTTCATACAAATCCATAGCTTATGAAAGTGCAAAAGCCTTACACTGTATAATGCCTACTAAATTTTCATTAAACGATCGCCGATTTTTAGGCGTAATGAAATTGCCACATACATAATAAAATATATCAGGACATTGACTACAACTGTGAACTTGAGAGCGAGTTGAATATTTCGGCGAGTTATTAGATTCCATGATTTAAAAGTGAAAAATATAGTAGATAAAATAATTAGAGTCAAGTTTGAAACGATTAATAACACTATGTATTGAAACTATAAATAAAACTATTAATGAAAAACGTAATGCTGGTAGTTTTTTATGTAGTTTATCTTGCTATTTTATAATGCATTGAAAAAAATATTTTTGAATCTTTCACAAATGTTTTTATACCATAATAATTCAACTTATATAAGAAAATGTATTTCAAATTGAAAAATCTCCTTGAAATAACTAACTTCAAACTATTTCGAGTATTAACGTAGATCCAAGTATATGAAAATCGACATTAACACAACTTTTTTGTTAGAGAAACTGCTTTGCTGGATTTCCGGCTTGTTTGTTTTATTGCTCAGTTAAGACTGAAGTTGAGTCTTAGAAAATGATACGCTACTTGATTTTTTTTCATGTTAATTCACAGTAGAAAAAACAATTTCTTTTTTCTTGCAATTTTATGCAGTATATCTTGCTATTTTATAATGCATTGAAACAATTATTTTTAAATCATTCTGTTAATCCGAATCTGTACTCAGATTCACTCAATTGCTCCTTATTTTTCATCAAATCTCAAAAAACCAAGAAAAATCCATAAAATGGCATGATTTCAGTGTTTGGCCTTTAAAAAATATTGGGATCTGATGGGCAAAAACGGATGCCAGATTCGGATTCAGCGACCAAAAATACATGGGAAATGGTAATGAGGTTCCGAATTTCAATTTTTTTATGCTTGTACCTCAAACGAAAAGTATAAGAATTTTGCATTTTCATATGCTATGGATTTGTGTAAACTTCTACTGTTTGGAAAGCTCTGGAAAGGTAAAAATTTCACTTTGGAAAAAAACAAAAACATGGTTTTCACGTATTTTGACCTTTAGAATACGAACCTGTACTCAGATTCACTCTATCGCTCCTTATTTATCATCAAATTTCAAAAAACCAAGAAAAATCGATAAAATGTAATGATTTCAGTGATTTTTTAGCATTAACAAAAATTGGGACCTGATGGGCAAAAACGGATGCCAAATTCTGATTCAGCGACCAAAAATACATGGGAAATGGTAATGGGGTTCCGAATTTCAATTTTTTTATGCTTGTGTTTTTTATAAGCTATGGATTTGTATGAACATTAACTGTTTCGGAAGCTCTAGAAAGGTGAAAATTTCATTTGGCAAAAAAACAAAACATGTTTTTCGACGTATTTTAACCTGTAGAATTTGAATCTTTACTATCTTTTCATGTCGAAAAAAAGTAGGTTCATTCAAAATTCAATGTATCGGGTTAGCATTCATAAAAAAAATCGTGCGACGGCTCATTTTAAAGCTGCTTTCTTAAGCTTTAAAATGATGCCCCGCACGTTAAAAAATTCATTCAGAGTAAAAAGATATGGGTGTTTGAAAAAAGTAGTCCCAAATTCGGTACACGTACCTTAAGTAGCCTGAGATATTTCATTTCTAAACAATCCATCTTTTTAGGTGTTTAATAGAATTTGAATAATACCAAAAATAGAATTACTTCAAAACAAATCTGAAGATTGCTT